>JASDQU010738846.1:25361-55816 GCA_032191745.1 Picea mariana
TAAATCTATGAAATATGTAAGACTCATGTTGATTTTTCATTTATGTTATATTATAAAAGGTTATGTTAATTATGATCTTGTGATTTGTGCTTATATTTTTCTATTCCTTTACTGTGAATTGAATGTTTTAGTTAGCAAGTCCAAATGTAGTGAAAAATAATATTTTTAATAGTTAGCATTTTTGTAATTGATTAAATCAAACAAAAATAATATTTTTAATAATTAGCATTTTTGCAATTGATTAAACCAAACAAAAATAATATTTTTAATAGTTATCATTTTTGCAAATTGATTAAACCAAACAATTTGCTAACATAGGCTTGTGTCCCTATTGAATCATGCTAAAAATAATACCTTTAATACTTAGCATTTTTATAATTGATTAAACCAAACAATTTGTTAACATAGGCTTGTGTCCCTATTGAATCACGCTAACAATGATCACTTATGTACTATATAGTGGATTTATATAGGCCCCTCAACATGTTTAAGAATTGAATTTTGATGCATTAACTGGTTACAATCTCCTCAATCCTAATTTGAGATTATATATACCTTGATCTATTTTTTTTTGTTATGTACTGTATAGTGAATTTATATAGGTCACTCAACCTGTTTAAGAATTGAATTTTGATGCATTAACTAGTTCCAATCTCCACAATCCTAATTTGAGATTATATATCCGTTGATCTAAATTTTTAACGTTTAATTACTAATAAATTGTTGTTTGGATCAAGGATCAAAATAAATGATTGTATTATTATCCATACCATATAGTAGAAATGATAATTTTTCTATTTTCTTGAAGGCTTTAAATATTTAAATAGATGCACTCTTGGCTTCATAATCCAGGATATTCTTCACCCAATTCGTAATTTCCTTTTTTTATAACTAAAAGTTGGTGGCTTCATTAGTAGCCACAATTATTAATTACATTATTACCATTGAGAGTTGAAAGTCCTCTAATTGGCTCTCTCTTATTAATTGGATGCATTATATTGTTGGTTTGAAATTTATAATGGAGAAGATGGATGGGTTAGAGGGTGGGGCGTGAAGGTAAGGAATAAAGGGGTTCAAGAGCCGTGCTTTCCACCCAAAGGATGAAGGATGATGTAGATGGTGGGATATGAAAGAAGGGAATAAAAGGAAACCAAGAGATCCACTTCCCACCTAAAGGATGAAGGATGGGTGGAGGGTAGGGAATGAAGAAAAGGAAGAAAGGGAGTTAGGAGCTTTGCTTCTCACTCAAGGAATGAAGAATGGGGTAGAGGGTGGGGGATGGATGGGTGAAGGGTAGGGAATGAAGAAAAGGAAGAAAGGGAGTTAGGAGCTTTGCTTCTCACTCAAAGAATGAAGAATGGGGTAGAAGGTGGGGGATGAATGAAGGGAAGAAAGATGGCCAATATCTCCACTTCTCACCTAAAGGATGAAGGATGGGATATATGAGATATAATGGTCGAAGGAAAGAGGTGATTGATGGGGTAAAAATTTAAGGATGAAGGGAGATAAGAAAGGGGGATTGGAAGCTTCTCTTCCCACATAAAGTAATAACGATGGGGTAGATGAAACAAAAGGGGTGAAGGGTGTAGGAGATGGATTGAGTAGAGGATATGAATGGGGTGAAATGTATAGGATGAAGGAAGGGAGGAAACAGGGGTTGGGAGCTCTACATCTCACCTAAAGGATGAAGGATGGGGTAGAGGAGATTGAAGGGGTGGAGGGTTGTAGACATGGAAAGGATGAAATGGGACAAAAGTAGTAAATAAAGAACTTGTGAGTAAGAAAGTTAAAATATCCTTTGGACACTAAATGAAAAATTATAGATGAGCGTGAAAATAATATAGGGTGTATCCTCTTCTGATAATTCACAAAAAAAAATTAATAGTCATGTCCTAATTAAAATAAATACTATCTAATGCACTCATATTTTCTTATTTGTACATAAAATAAAAGAGAAAATAAGACATGAGGTGTAATACCCCAAGACCGAGCCCCTTATGAATTGTAATTTTTTCTTATAGGTTGGTGAGCCAATTGGTTGTAAGCTGAAAGACTTATGTGTTATGAGGTTGGTGAGCCAGATGCCAAGGCCATGAGCCTGATATTTTGTTTGTATATGTAATTATGTAGATCATTAATAAAAATATAAACACTGTTGCACGTAGACCCTCCACGAAGAAGAGTTATGGGGGACTAAGCTCCACTAGGTAGGGTAAGGAGGGGGGGCTAAGCTAGGGGGCTTACCTCTAGAGGTATAATATTTTAATATTATTTCTTGAAGACTAAAGTGAACATTATATGTTTTTGTTATCCTAAGTTCCTGGTGGCTGGGGACGTAAGCTAAATGGAGCGCATGCAGCTTTAGGAAGACAAGTGTCAACCTGGGCTCATGCAGTTAAAATCTGAAGCATCAGCTGTGTTTAGGGGTTCGCGAGTCATTTTTCTGCCATCCTCCATCTAATTTCACTAGTCGTATTCTATCTGAACCGTTCTTGCCTCTGCGTTTGCATCGGCATACCCGCACACAGTGAAGGGAACCCTCACGAGAAGTTTAATCATCCTGCCATTCTCCCACCTTGTACATGAAATGTTCTTTCCTCTGTGTTGTCTGACCTCGACATACCTCTCACACCTCTGAAACCAGAAATGGGAAAGTCGTCTTGCGTTGTTTCATGTGGAGCCCGATGCAATTGTAGTCGCCTGAGCTGTGTTGTGACTTAGCGTTAGGTTGTTGTCCTGTTGGGTGTCCATACCCACTTTTCCCTGTTTCCATTGGTGTTGGTGTTGTTGTTGCTGTCAACCATACCCGTCTATAGCTAAGTTGAAGACTAGTTATCATACCTATGAGAAACTCTCCCAGGTGAGAGAGTCTACTGGGAAGTGTGTTCTCCTAGAAGGGAGTCCCGTAGTAGCCGTAATACTCAGAGACTTCTGGTCTAGCCTGCTGCTAAAGCCCAAGGTAAGGGAGGTGTACTGGCCAATGGACTTGTATTAGTGAAGGTGTATCCTCCTGGGGTGGAGCAGGTGTGTGGGGAATGAGGGTCTATGTGTTGTGGGCGTAAGTGGCTCCTGGGATAAAATATCCTTCCTGTTGCTTTTTGCAACTTCCTTGTTGTCCTTGCCAAGCCTAGAAGTACCTTGCCAGTGGAGTTTAGTCCCAGCTTAGGGATGACCTACTACTGAGAGTGATGAGTAGTGTGGTCTAAGGCTCAGAGGTTCGTGGAAGGTTTGCACACAGTTGGTGGATTTACTCGAGATAAAAGATAAGTATCATAACTGTGTTTAATTATGTATTTAAAGTATGTTGTTGTGATTCTGTATTTCTTCATGTATTCTGTTGCATGTATGAATTGCTCTTAATTCTATTTAAGTCTGTATGATGGCAGTAACTCTATGTTAGTTGTGCTAATTTCATTAGAATGCATATATTTTTTTTATAAGCTGTAAATTACGTGTGGTAGCATTACCCGGTTTGTGGATGGTTGGGGATGTTACAATATGGTATCAGAGCATGGTTACAACACTGAGCCTGGATGGGCCATGTTAGTGGAAGTTGAAGCAAGAGTTTCAGAAGAAGTTGTTGTCGAAATGGACAAAACTCAAGTTCTGATCCATGGCTTCAACTCAGAGCCTGGATGGGTTGGGTAAGTGTTCATTGGACCCAAGGTTTCACGAGGAAATTGTGTCTGGAGGACCAATTTCGAACCTCAGAACCTTCCTGAGTGCCAAGAAGTTACCTTGGCCATGTTACGAAGCTCAGGAAGAGCAGCGTTGTCGTAAAACCACGACAGAAGTGGTATTGGACTATAGAGTAATGTGGACCTTAGGATCTGTTCGGAAGAAGGAGAATCCTTCACGACTGTCAGATATGGTAAGATGGCGAGGCAATTAGCCATGAATTCCCTTGGAAATCCACAGAGTAACTGAGTTTGTTTTGCACTGTAGAATATGTTTGGATGGAAGGGAAATCCCTTATGACCGTCAGATCTGGGGAAGGTGCAGAGGAGTTAACTCGGAAGCCCTTCGGACTTCGCGACTTCAGTGAAGTCTGATGTTAGAAACAAGAGAAGGGCCAAAGCCCGAAGCTCCGAAGTGGATCTACACTATAGATATGGAGAGGAGAGATCGACCGTTGGATTAACCAATGTTGAAAGGTCAAATGCAGTAGTGAAGGGTGAAATCTCCCGAAGAGCCGAAGTGGTGAGTCATGATGATGTCACCTGAAGGTGACATGGACACATGAGATGTGTGCCACATGTCAGTGGGTTTAGAATCTGTGGAAGATTGAAATGACATTTGGAACGTGATGAGTGTCACCCATCTGAATGGGTCATGTATCAATCACTAGTATTTCTCCATGTGGCATTCTGTGTGAGCAGAGTTAGTTGGGCCTGAGGTTACATAACGTAGTTAAAGGTCGGAGGACTCATAGTGGCATTGATCACGATGGATCAGGATCAATGGCCAGGAGACATTGCAGGGACCCAAGTTGCATGGGAGATAGTTCTCCAAGGTGGTCCCGCAATCCAAACCATGGTTTCATTGAGGGGTTATGTGTTAGCGTTAGGAGAATTGCGGGTTACTCCAAAACCACCATTGCATGCCCCCACAATTGGGAGAACGTTAAGTGATGTAAAGTATTAACGTCACCTAAGGTGACGTGGGAGTGTTCGGAGATTAATGGTTTAGGGTGTGCAAATGTGAAATCTTTTGAAGTCCCGGAGTCTCGAAACTCAGACACCTAAGGTTCCACAATGAGTGTCAGCTGTTGGATGTTGGGTAGACATGGACGGTTGATTCGCCCTACTACGCGATTTTGGTAACTCAGAACTCTTAGTGATCATTGTTTTGTGCTTTGAAAACCTTTCGAATTCGAAGGCCTGAGTACACGCTTATTGATCTAGCGCTTGGTCACGACCCATGGTTGCGTGGGTTGGAGATTGAGAGAAAGGGGCTAGTGCTCAAAAACTTATCACAACAGAGCTCCGAAAGAAGAAATCTGTGGGGATTCTTGATTGAACGAGAATCACAGAGAATGAAATATGAACATTTTCTTAAATCAGATTGGTTTATGAATGCTGTGGGAGTTGTTAAGAATGATGGCCTGAAAAATTTTGGTTGACTGGACGTTGTGTTTTGTAGAGTTCAACAAGTGTCAGGACCACATTGAATTGCCATAGAGTGCAGAGAAATGGAGGAGGAACCGAATGCTTCCAGTTCAGATAATGAAGTGTAAAAGGAATGGATGCCCATTTAGGAGGGGAAGAATCGAACTCTAATGGGAATGGAGGAGAGATGGACAAGGAAGATCATATGATGAGAATCATTGAATGATTGCAGAAAGACGTCCAGGTTCATCGAGATGATAACAAAAAACTCATGAAAGCTAGGGATCAACAAGGAAAATTAAACTTAAAGTTGATGCAGAGTCTAGAAATAATCGAAAGGAAGTTGGATAAGGAGAGCGACTCAAGCAAAACAGGGAGTCGCAAGAATCCTGAGAGGAAAAGAAGATCTAAAAGCATTAGCAGGCATCATCGTCACTCCCCGAAACATTCCAATAAGGAGTCACACAATATTTCAAGCCCATCTCCTACTAGAAAATGGAGATTTGGAGTGGATGAACTGAAGGGTGAAATGACCAATATTAAACCTCCTACTTTTGATGGAGAACACCAGAAAGATGAAGATGTTGAGACATGGCTGCTCGGCATGAGGAAATATTTCCAACTGCAGAACTATTCTTCTCATGCAGAGGGAATAATTTCCATTTACCAACTTAAAGTAAAGGCATCTGTATGGTGGGAGTAGCTTGTGCAAGTACAACACGTCAGAGAGAACATTGTTACTTGGAGGGAGTTCAAGAATCATTTTGAAAAGAAGTACTTAACCAAGAGGTACTATGACAGAAAGATGAAAGAGTTCTTTGAACTGAAGCTGGGCAGCATGACCATTGATGAGTATGAACGGAGGTTTTTGGAATTGTTGAAGTATGTTCCTTTCATCAAAGACGAGACTGTCAAAATTCAAAGGTGTCTGAGTGGACTTCCATCTTCCATCAGTGAAAAGATCCAGTATGATGACCCAAAGACTATGGAAGAAACTTTAAGGAGAGAAAAATGCTTATATGATTAGCAAAAGGAAAAGTCTACTTTCCAAAAATCTTGGGAAGACAAGAAGAAGTTTAAGAGGGAGCAGAGAAAAAAGGGAAACAAACCACCATTTTTCAGGAATAGTCCTCAAGGAAAACCATCTTTTAGAGAGCCCAGGAAGGCTAAGGTGGGTGGAAAAATGCCAAGACAACCACCCATGGAATTTTGGGGCTGTAAAGGAAATCATAGGTACAAAGATTACCCCTACAAAAATGACAAAGTGAGAGTTGTCCACAATGTTCATCAGGCAGAAACAGTGGAGGACATGGGCGGTAGAGTACCAAGGATCTATGCAGCCCTGAACAACAAGCAAGCATAATATCAGTCGCACATGATTGAAGTGGAAGGTATGATCAACAACCATGCCTTTACTATTTTAATTGATTCAGGGGCTAGCCATTGTTATATAGATCATAGAGTGGTGTAAAGTTTGAAGTTGTCAAGAAGAAAACATGAAAAGTCTTGGTTAGTGAAACTGGCTACAGGAACCAAGAGAAAAGTCACAGAGTTGGTTAAGTCCTATCCTATGGACATGAATGGACTAAGCACAAAGGTTGAATTGAAAATTCTACCTTTAGGTTCTTACGACTGTCTAATTGGGATCGATTGGTTGGACCAACACCATGCCATCTTGGACTATCATAAAAAGGCATTAACTTTCCTGGATGAGGAAGGGAATCAGAGAACAGTCCAAGGAATTCCCAGAGCTATTGCTATCAGAGAAATTTCAGCAATGCAGCTGAAGCAGTGCTACAGAAAAGGATGTCAATTATTTGCAACCCATGTGGAAGAAGCATCTAAGGATGAATTCTCAAATATTGGAGATCATGTGGTACTAAAGGAGTTTGAATATGTATTCTAGGAGGTACCCAGACTACCTCCAAAAAGAGATATTTATTTCTTTGTAAACTTGATGCCTGGAGCAGCTCCAGTGTCGAAATCTCCTTATAGAATGAGTACGCCAGAGCTGAAAGAGTTGCAATTGCAGCTTGAAGAGCTTCTGAAGAAGGGGTACATACACCCAAGTGTGTCACCTTAGGGAGCTCCGATCGTGTTCGTGAAGAAGAAGGATGGAACACTGAGATTGTGTATCAATTTCAGAGAATTGAAAAAAGTAACTGTAAAGAACAAATATCCTCTGTCGAGGATTGATGACCTCTTCGATCAGTTGAAGGATGCGAAGATATTTTCGAAGATAGATCTTAGATCAGGATATCACCAAGTAAGGATAAAGGATGAAGACTTCAACAAGACTGCCTTTAGAACAAGGTATGGTCATTACAAGTTCACAGTGGTTCCGTTTGGGCTGTCAAATGCACCCGCTATTTTTATGTGCCTGATGAATGGTGTATTCATGGACTATCTAGACAAGTTCGTCATAGTCTTCCGGAATGACATTCTGGTGTATTCCAAGTCATAGGAAGAGCATGAACAACATATTATGATGGTGTTGTGGGTGCTAGGAGAGGACCAACTGTATGCCAAGTTGAGCAAGTGCTCATTTTATCAGGAGCAGATCCATTACCTGGGGCATATTATTTCGAAGGATGGGATAGATGTAGATCCTAAGAAGATTGAGGCCATCAAAGAATGGTCAACTCCAAAGAACGTGATGGAAGTTAGATCCTTTATGGGTCTAGCTGGTTATTACATAAGGTTTATCGTAGAGTTCTTGACAATAACTCACCCTATCACTTCCTTGCAAAGGAAGGAGAAGAAATTTCAGTGGACAGAGGATTGTGAGAGAATCTTCCAACGATTGAAGAAACTGTTAACTAGTGCTCCAATCCCGAGGATTGCAGATCCGAATGAAGATTTCATGGTGTGCACAGATGCATGAAAAGAAGGACTGGGAGGATTCCTCAGTTAGAATGGATTCGTAATCTGTTATGAATCCAGAAAGTTGAAATAGCACGAAAGGAACTATGCAACTCATGATTTGGAGTTGGCAGCCATAGTACACGCTCTAAAGAAATGGAGGCATTACCTCACGGGAAGGAGGTTCAAACTGAGGACAGACCATAACGGTCTGAAATATTTGTCTGATCAGCCAACCTTGAACACAAGACAGAGTATGTAATTGGATTTTCTTTGTGAGTACGACTTTGATATCAAACATATCAAAGGAAAGGAAAACAAAGTGGTTGATGCACTCAGCAAGAGAGTGCATGAATTACATGCTACAACCATTAGCATGTACTGAACTGATATTAAAAGAAGAATTTCAGAGGCTGCAAATACAGATTTGCAGTACAGGGATTTGGTAGCAAAGATACAACAAGGTAAGATGCCACAAAAAAGCGGAGAATTATAAATTGGAAATTGATGAAACACTTCTGTACAAGAACAAAATTTATGTACCTAATGTCCATGAATTGAAATTTATGATTTTGAATGAAATGCATAATGTGCCTTATGTTGGGCACCCTGGATATCAGAAAACTGTGGCAGCAGTCAAGATCCATTAATTTTGGCCAAGTATGAAGAAAAAGATTGTTGAATACATCGCTATATGTATGGAGTGTCAGAAGGTTAAAGCTGAGCACAAGCACCCAACAGGGTTGCAACAACCTTTACCCATTCCTGAGTGGAAGTGGGAAGTGGTGACAATGGATTTCATTGCCCAGAATAGGAAAACAACATGATTCAATCATGGTGGTAGTGGACAAGCTTATAAAAGCTGCCCATTTTATTCCATTAAAGACTAATTACAAGGTAGCTAACGTTGATGATATTTTTATGAGGGAAATAATACGATTGCACGGTACTCCCAAGACAATTGTGTCTGACAAAGACCCGAAATTTACCTCCAAGTTCTGGAAGGGGTTGTTCAAAGGATTCAGAATGAATATGAAATTCATCATTGCTTATCATCCCAAATCTAATGGGCAAACAGAGAGGGTGAACCAAGTGATAGAAGACATGCTAAGGATGTATGCGATGGACAAACCGTCTAAATGGGAAGACTACCTAAGCCTGGTAGAATTTTCCTACAACAATGGATATCAATCATCACTGAAGATGAGCCCGTTTGAAGCACTTTATGACAGAAAGTGAAACACTCCAGTAAGCTGGGATAATCCAGCTGATAAAGCAATGGTTGGGCCAGAGTTTCTCAAGGAAATGGAAGAACAAATGTTGAATATTAAGCATAATTTGAAAGCTGCCCAAGACATGTAGAAGAGTTATGTTGATAAGAACATAATCCACATGGATTTCAAAGTGGGTGATCATGTTTTTTCTGAAAGTAAAAGCTAACAAAAGTTCCTTGAAGCTGGGAAACTATTCCAAGTTAGCAACTCGATTTTGTGGGCCATTTGAAATCCTAGAAAGGATTGGACTAGTTGCATATATGCTTGCATTTCTTGCATCCATGATTGTACATAATGTGTTTCATATTTCATTTCTTAAGAAATATATACCTGATGCTAATCATGTAATCGATTGGAATGTGATCCAAGTGGAACAAGAAGGTGTCTTGCAGGTGCATTCGGTGCGTATACTCGACTGAAAAAGCAAGCAATTCCAGAATCGAGCCATAGGACTTGTAAAAGTCCAGTGTACTTGGTACAGTCCTGAAGATGCAACATGGGAGCATGAATATGCTATGCAGGTAGAGTACCCGCATATTTTTAAAGATTTTGGAAATCTTGCTGTTGTTTTGTAAATAAGTTGCACTGAGGACAGTGCAAAAATAAGGGGAGGGGATTGTAATACCACAAGACCGAGCCCCTTCTGAATTGTAATTTTTTCTTATAGGATGGTGAGCCAAGTGGTTGTAAGCTGGAAGACTTATGTGTTATTAGGCTGGTGAGCCAGATGCCAAGGCTAGGAGCCTGATATTTTTTTTGTATATGTAATTATGCATATCATTAATACAAATATAAACAATACTGCGTGTAGACCCTCCATGAAGAAGAGTTATGGGGGACTAAGCTCCACTAGGTAGGGTAAGGAGGGGGGACTAATTATTTAAGCCTAAGGGCTAAGCTAGGGGGCTTACCTCTAGAGGAATAATATTTTAATATTATTTCTTGAAGACTAAAGTGAACATTATATGTTTTTGTTATCCTAAGTTCCCGGTGGCTGGGGATGTAAGCTTAATGGAGCGCATGCAGCTTTAGGAAGACAACTGTCGACCTGAGCTCATGTAGTTAAAATTTGAAGCATCAGCTGTGTTGGGGGGTTCGCGAGTAATATTTCTTCCATCCTCCATATGATTTCGTTGGTTGTATTCTGTCTGAACCATTCTTGCCTCTGTGTTTGCATCGACATACCTGCGCACAGTGAAGGGAACCCTCACAGGAAGGTTGGCTGTCCTGCCATTCTCCCATCTTTTACGTGAAACGTTCTTGCCTCTACATTGTCTGACCTCAGAACACCTCTCGCACCTCTAAAACTAGAAATGGGAAAGTCGTCCTGTGTTGTTTCGTGTGGATCCTGATGCAATTGTAGTCGCCTAAGATGTGTTGTGACTTAGGGCTAGGTTGTTGTCCTGTTGGGTTTCCACACCCATTTTTCCCTGTTTCCATTGTTGTTGTTGTTGTTGTTGCTATTACTATTGTTGTTGCTGTCAACCATACCCGGTTATAGCTGAGTCGAAGACTAGTTATCAGACCTATGAGCATCTCTCCTAGGTGAGAGAGTCTGCTGGGAAGTGAGTTCTCCTGGAAGGGAGTCTCGTAGCAGCTGCAGTACTCTGAGACTTCTGGTCCAACCTGTTGCTGAAGCCCAAGGTAAGGGAGGTGTACTGGCAGATGGACTTGTATTAGTGAAGGTGTATCCTCCTAAGGTGGAGCATGTGTGTGGGGAATGAGGGTCTGTGTGTTGTGGGTGTAAGTGGCTCCTGGGATAAAAGATCCTTCCTGTTGCTTTGTGCAACTTCCTTATTGTCCTTGCCAAGCCTAGAAGTACCTTGCCAATGGAGTTTATTCCCATTTCAGGGGTGACCTACTGCTGAGAGTGATGAGTAGTGCGGTCTAAGGCTGGGAGGTTCCTGGAAGGTCTGGACGTAGTTGGTGGATTTACTCGAGATAAAAGATAAGTATCATAACTATGTTTAATTGTGTATTTAAAGTATGTTGTTGTGATGCTATATTTCTTCATGTATTCTGTTGCATGTATGAATTAATCTCAATTCTATTTAAGTCTGTATGATGGAAGTAACTCTATGTTATTTTTGTTCTAAGACTTTTGTTACCATTGATTTGATGAGGTAGTTCTTTTGGAATTATCGCATTCATTTTTTTATTTTCGACGTTTCAGACCAAACTAGTGTGGTCCATCATCAGGCAAATAATATGAGAAAACGTTTGGTCTGAAACGTCGAAAATGAAAAAACTCTATGTTAGCTGTGTTAATTTCATTCGAATGCATATATTTTTTTTATAAACTGTAAATTCCGCATGGTAGCATTACCCAGTCTGTGAATGGTCGGGGATGTTACATGAGGTTATTTTTTTTAACGGACAAAATGCACAAGAATTTTAAAATACACTTGTATTATGTAATGGTGTATAGGTTGAAGAAATGCATTTGGTGTGGAAGAGAATTAAAATGTGTATGTGTTATTAGACTTCAAAGAATACAATTACATGTGTTATTAAGATTATTCATAATAAGCTCAAAATTATTTGAAAAGAATAAACATATTTTTAGAAAGTGATTTTCCTCTTTATAAATCCCTACCTTTTTGCACCAAACCATCATTAAACTAAATTTATATACACCATATTTTACTATAGGAGAAAACTATTTTCTTATTGTTCTTGAAAACACTCCATAATCTATAGAAGTTAAAACACTCCATAATATATATAAGTTATGTCCTCTTCTTTTGTGTCCATTAAAATACCAGTTTACATCATAATCCTATAAACTAATCAATATTATTCGGTGCGGAAATGGTATAGTAGTGTTGTAGCATGTTTGGAGGTCACCTTAAGCACAATAATGACCACATTGTTCATGTGAATCTAATATTTCTAGATTAGATAATTGTAATATTTTGGAATGTGGCACAATATACAAAATTTTAGGTATTACATAAAGGTGAAATTTTAAAAGTTAATTCAATACAATAATAGGATATTATGAACATGTCTATGGTGTATTACTAGCTTTTTGTTTAGTATTGTTAATTTTTTTTTTCTAAACAAATATAAATGGTATAGTAATGATCTCGATCGTTATGACTACATGAGATGTAAAGTAAATGTATTTTATTTTTTATTTTTTTATTTATTTTTCGCAGTTAGGCAATGACGACAATAATTGATCAACACAACTTGATGACAAATACAACGCACACAGATCAGGCAAAATACAACAATGACCCATCATACTAGCACACCATGTAACTATATGAAACATGCGATAATCAATAGACAAATAAAAATGGCTACCCGCCCGACATAAGCAAGACAATGCCTACAAGATAAAGGACAACATCAACAACCTGACACAATGGCTTCAATGACTAGTAACTAGAAACCTCTACTGCGCGCAAAACCAATCGCATTAAGGCATTACAGAACCAAGTACCAACATCAATTACGACGAACGATACGTCCACATCGGGAAGCACAAAACTCCAGCCATGTTATCATTTGCATTTATTCATCAGGGCACACAATGGTCCGCTCATAAGGAATCATGCCATCACAAGGCGATAGGCATGACAATAACCATGGCACAACATAACATATCTAGACCTTTAACCCAAGATAAATCCCTTGCGCTAGGAGACTGAATTATATGTCAATAAATACACGAAGACTGTACCCAAGCACCCAATCAACAAGTCAAGAAGACGCAAGGTGGCATCACTCAAAATTAAATTGCACGACTAACCGAAGGATTTCTTGTTTTCTACAAGGCAAACATGTGTGGTGTAACAATTACGACCAACCACCATTTACAATTCGACTCAAGGCACACGACGCATAGTAACCAATTAACTATTAGACTATTAATCATTTTAGCTAAAAACTATTAAACCCTCAACTATTAATCTTGCGCAAGCTATTAAAATATTACAACAATAAACCATAAACCATAAACCATTAACTGTTAATCATTATGTCTAAGTGCGAATGAGTGAACTATTATCATTGCAATTAATCAAGTAATCTATTACCAAATAAATTAATCCATTAATCTATTATCATCACATCATTTAATCTATTGTGGCAGAAGTTAAAAGACTGATATGTAAGACAGATAAATGAACAATTGCTATATAAAAACAATTGATCTATTTTTTGCATAAGTCATAAGACATAGATATAAAATCATCGACATATAAAAACAATAAATCTAATTGTAGTAAGGATCACGATCATCATTGAAACCACATCTTTTAAAACTGATATGTCCTACATTCAATTATATTACTACTAAAGAGCTCGAAGGACGATAAGTTTGATGAAGTTAACATACAAATAATAAATCACATCTTTTTAGAATATACATAATTTTCTGTCAATTTAAAAAGAGTATAATCTTTTTAGAATAATATAAAGAAATCACATCCTCTTAGAATGATAATATTTTTTAGATGTTAGCATATACAAAACATAAATCACATCATCTTAGAATATACATCATTTATTGTCAGTTAAAAATAGCTGTCCAGAAATCATTATGCTATCTAACAACAATATGCTAACTAACAATATCACTATCTAACAATATGCTAACTAACATCACTATCTAACAACAATATGCTAACTCGCAAATGCTATCTAACAATATGCTATCAACAATAAATTCATTGTCTAATCCATAGATAAAATCGTTGTCTAATAAAATCACTATCTAATAAAAACATTGTTTAATAAAAATGTTGTCTAATCATTGTCTATCAATATGCTATCAATCCATAAAATCGTTGTCCACAATAATTGTTGTCTGATTGATGAATCAATGTCTAACACAGATATCACCTATACCACCATGATATTGCTGTCTAAAAATGGAAATCACAGAGTTTATTTCTGAGTTTGTTTAAGTGCAGGGATAATGTTGAACGCATAGATAAATTGACGCAGATATAACCAGAACGCAAGATAAATTGAGCGCATATATAAATTAATGCATATATTAATCGTTCAACAAAAACACAGAGAATGAAGCCCCAAATTGCTGAGTGGGTATTGTGTAAATAGCTGAGATAAATTGGGTGAAATCGCTGGGTCAATACTGGGTAAATCACCTAGAAAATCGTGGGGTACATGCTATGTAAAATGCCAAGAGAATGGTGGTGTGAATGTTGTGATTTATCATTAAAAAATACAGAGGTTTACCATTCCAAAATGCTGGAAATCATCAAAAACATTGGAAATCATAAAAAAGGCAGAGATTTTCCATTTAAAACGCTGGGAATTATCATTAAAAAAAACGCAGAGATTCACCATTCCTCAACGCTGGAAACCATAAAAAAAAATGCAGAGATTTTTCCATTTAAAACGCTGGGAATTATCATTAAAAACAAAGAGATTAGAGTTTAATCAATCAACAACACGGAGTATAATCAGAGTTTAATCAATCAAGACGCAAAAAACCAAAACAACTCTGAGAATCAATGCAGAGAATCAACACAACTCTGAGAATCAACCACAGAGAAACAAACGATGGTGGACTGGAGAGAATAAACACCCAAGAGAGAATTCATTGTTGGGCAGAGAATGATCCTACAGTTATTATCCATGCACATGAAAACATGGCATTTGAATCTAAGTCTTAAACATCGGAGTGAAGAAAGTCGATTCGACTCCTGGCCGACTACTCAGGCACAGACTAATAACTTAAAGGATCACGTAACAAAGGATAAAAACACAATCTACATCAAGATCTTCTCCATGGAGAAGCAAATAATGAAATAAAAGCGCAATAAAGAAATAAAGAAAATGCAGGCAGGAGATACAAGAACACAAACAAGGTTTTGAGTTTGGGAATCATTTTGGCCACGCGCAAAGAGACAATAACTCATAAATAAAAGATACAACGGATATCAAGGGTTCTTACTGAATAAATCAAGCGAAAAGGAGATTACAATTACCGTAGGAATGCATGTGCAAGAAAGCTCATGGCAATGAAATCTTCGACTGAGTACAGAAAAATAAGCATGTGTAAATTAAATTTCATTGCAAGTAACAACTTTAATAGGCGAACCTTATCCAAACGCGAATGCTCTAAAGTTGATGTCCCGCACGCGCTTCGTCCACCTCCCGCTTGCCAACTGATGTGACCTCACCGGTACCTCCCAAGAAACACTAGGGGTACTCTTCTTCCCATGAGCCCCTCGAGCCGCAAAGGGGCCACACACACAATACCAAATAATGCTAGCACCTAGCTCACCTCACAAGGTCGAGCTACCACTTCTTACCCAAGCTGGGTATCCCAACTCCCACAAGAGAAAGTTCAGTCAAGATAAAATTTCAGCAGCGCAACGTTACACAAGCCAGATATGATCCATACTCCTCCTTCGCCATCTCTTTTATAGAGGTTTCAAGTAATTAGTTTCCCAAATTCTCATTAAATTCCTTTTTCATTTAATTAATTTCAAAAAACCTCTCTCGTACACATGTCACCCGATCCCCTAGTTGCACCAGAAAATCAATTTTATTAATTAATTAAATATTCCTATTTCCCTCACCTACCTAAGAGCATTCCCAAAAACACTCATCGATGTCCCAAAATTCCCTTACAATTCTTAAATTACTTACGCCTTATTTAATTCCTAGTTGAGTTCATAAATACAAAGTTTCAAAGGCTAGATTCCTTACTAAGTTAGACATTCAACTTTTTCTTTAAGTTTCCCCTTTTTTTTAAGTTTCACTTTTTCTTTAAGTTTTCTTTTCTTTTAAGTTTCCCCTTTTTATAACTAAGTTCAGAATTAGTATTTTAGATAAATAACCATTTACTCTTTTTATGAATTTAATCATCCATTATACTTTCCCTTTTTTTTTACTTTAATAATTAAAGTTTGAATTTCTCTTATTAGTTATAAAAGAACCTTTAGTGAATTGAAATTTTATAAAAAGAATCTTAGTGAATTAAAATTTTATAAAAGAACCTTAGTGAATTAAAATTTTATACAAGGAACCTTAGTGAATTAAAATTTTATACAAAGAACCTTAGTGAATCAATTTTTTTATAAAAAGAACCTTAGGGAATTAAAATT
This sequence comes from Picea mariana, assembly GCA_032191745.1. Lineage (NCBI taxonomy): Eukaryota > Viridiplantae > Streptophyta > Pinopsida > Pinales > Pinaceae > Picea > Picea mariana. The sequence goes on from JASDQU010738846.1 coordinate 41,700, forward strand.
TCCACTTCAATCCGGTAATACGTTTAATTAGTTGTTTTTTTTTTGTTTTAAGGTTTTACTCAGACCTAGGTTTTTAATTTACTAGGCTTGGCGACAGTTCTTAAGGGAAAAATTAGTCATTAAACTTTACTTATCACATTATTCATTTTAAGGTCAACTAGGTTTATTCACTTACCAGTTAAAATCACGACGTGCCCTTCAGGACGCACTATGTGCTCCAAGGGTGCCACTCACCTCTTTCCGTTTTACTTGCGCGACGTGCCCTTCAAGACGCACTATGTGCTCCAAGGGTGCCACTCACCTATTTACATTTTCCTTGCATGAAGTGCCCTTCAAGACGCACTACGTTCTCCAAGGGCACCACTCGCCTCTTGACTGAATTTGGTAGATGTCAAATCCATGGAGTCAATAATATGCCAGGTGATATTGTGGGAGACTAAGGGCCTCTAAGGAGTAAGGCCCCTGGCTTATTGCACACCCCTTAGAATCATCGTGAGCGACTGTCAAAGTATACCTTCACAACATCATGGGTCTTCTCGAACTAGGTAATAGCTAACCTACAGTTTGAGCCACGACGAGAGTGCTAGTAGGTTGTGGCAGGGCTGCTACCACACCTCTCCCTCAATGTCTCTGGTTGTCATGCATGACCCCTCTACTCCAAATGTGAGTATATTCGGTGAGATATCATCAGCCTGCATCCATCAACGAATCATGTCAAAAATAATAATCAATCATCATAACATCTATTCTTATGTACATATGTCATATCAACAACATTCAAATCCTACAGTACACTCCCTGACTTGATCTAGAGTCCAAGGGGTTTCATCGATGCCTCTACATCCTCAATGTCCAGATTCCTGCACACTCAGGAGAACCCAATCAATATCACCTCTCTATGTAAATATGATAAAATAACATATCATCAAATCCACAAGATCTTATAATCATAATCAAAATGACCAATAGTATAATAACCCAGATCACTTGCACGCAAGTGTCCTCAAAGAATAAGTTTGCTCAGTGCACGTAAGAGAGGGATGTTACATACACCCCCTCTTGGTTTAAACTTCATCCTCAAGTTTCACATTATATAAGTGCCGAAATAAAGTGTATCACAATATCATAATTCTATCTATCAAACAAAAATGGAAACCGTTGATGCATATCGTATGCGTCCTCCCAGGTCACCGAGTGTGGACTATAGTGGTCCCACTAGACCTTGACCTGCTCTACTGTTCGACGCCATAGTTTTCAAATGCGATGGTCCAGGATTCAGATTGGCTTCGCCATGAGCGTACCCTTGTCGGATACCTACAAGGAACTCATGTCAATAACAGGTGTAGGATCACTAACATAATGTCTCAACAGAGATACATAAAAAACATCATGAATACGCCTCAAAGAATCAAGCAAGGATAGTTGATAGGCCACAGGCCCCTTCCTTTCCACAATCTGGAAATTTACCACAAACCTAGGAGAGAGTTTAGCACCCTTTCCAAACTTGATTGAAATATTATGCGGTTTCACCTGCAAGAAGACTCGATCACCAACTTCATAACTACGGTCGACACGATGCGTATCGACATAACTCTTCTGCCAATCCTGCACTTCCTTGATCCTTTGCCTTATTTTTTTCATTTGACCTTCCATTTCTTGGATCGATTCTGGTCCCACCAAGACCCTATCCTCAAGATGATCCCAACTCAAAGGCGTTCGACACGGTCGCTCGTAAAGAAACTCGAAAGGCACCATCTTAATGGTGCTTTGATAACTGTTGTTGTACGCAAACTCTACTAGTGGCAAGAACTCCTCCCAATGATTTTGTTGGTCCATAATGCACATATGCAACATATCCTCTAAGATTTGGTTTGTTTGTTCAGTCTGCTCGTCTATCTCCGGGTGATATACGGTACTAAAGTTAAGTTGGTTTCCCAAGGCCTCTTGGAAACCAATGCAAAATCGTCCTGTAAACACCGATCCTCTATCGGATATAATACTCTTAGGTACGCCATGCAACCTCACAATCTCACTGATGAAAACTCTAGCTATGTCAGGTGCCTGATACGTCGTACACATAGGAATAAAATGAACACTCTTCGTCAGAGTGTCGACTACCACAAAAATCGAGTCATGTCTCCTTGCCGTCAGTGGCAATCCAACAATGAAATCCATCGAAATGACCTCCCATTTTGATTACGGAATAGCGTGTGGCTGTAGTACTCACACTGGATGTCTATGTTCAGCCTTCACATGCTGACATTATAGACATCTTGCCACGTAGTTGACTATGTCTGCCTTCATTCCTTTCCAAAAGAATAAGGGTTTAATGTAAAATCCCCAACCATCCACAGATCGAGTAATGCTACCATGCATAATTTACAGCTTATAAAAAAAATATATGCATTCTAATGAAATTAACACAACTAACATAGAGTTACTGCCATCATACATACTTAAATAGAATTAAGAGCAATTCATACATGCAACATAATACATGAAGAAATACAACATCACAACAACATACTTTAAATACATAATTAAACATAGTTATGATACTTATATTTTATCTCGAGTAAATCCACCAACTGCGTGCAGACCTTCCACGAACCTCCCAACCTTAGACCACACTGCTCATCACTCTCAGCAGTAGGTCATCCCTGAGCTGGGAATGAACTCCACCAGAAAGGTACTTCTAGGATTGGCAAGGAAAACAAGGAAGTTGCACAAAGAAACATGAAGGATCTTTTATCCCAGGATCCACTTACACCCACAACACACAGACCCTCATTCCCCACACACCTGCTCAACCCCAGGAGGATACAGCTTCACTAATACAAGTCCATCAACCAATACACCTCCATTACCTTGGGCTTCATCAACAGGCTGGACCAGAAGTCTCAGAGTACTGCGACTACTATGGGACTCCCTTCTAGGAGAACTCACTTCCCAATAGACTCTCTCACCCGGGAGAGCTGCTCACAAGTCTGATAACTAGTATTCGACTCATATAAATCCGGGTATGGTTGAAAACAACAACAACAATAATAGAAACAACAACAAAAACAACAACGACAATAGGGAAAAATGGGTATGGAAACCCAAGAGGACAACAACCTAACGCTATGTCACAACACAACTCAGGCAACTATAATTGCATCGGGCTCCACAAAAAACAACATAGTACGAATTTCCCATTTTTGGTTTTAGAGGTGCGAGAGGTATGCCGAGGTCAGACAACGTAGAGGAAAGAATGGTTCATGTACAGGATAGGAGAATGGCAGGACAACCAACCTTTCCTTCACTGTGCACAGGTATGTTGATGCAAACGTAGAGGCAAGAATGGTTCAAACCGAGTACTACCAATGAATTCAGGTGGAGGATGGCAGAAAAATGACTCATGAACCCCCCAAAATAGCTGACGCTTCATATTTTAACTGCATGAGCCCGGGTCAACACTTGTCTTCCTAGAGCTACATGCGCTCCATTTAGCTTATGTCCCCAGCCACCAGGAACTTAGGATAACAAAAAAATATAATGTTCACTTTAGTCTCCAGGAACTGATTTAAAATATTATTCCTCTAGAGGTAAGCCCCCTAACTTAGCCCCTAGGCCCAAATACTTATCCCCCCCTCCTTACCCTACCTAGTGGAGCTTAGTCCCCCATAACTCTTCTTCGTGGAGGTTCCACACGCAACAATGTTTATATTTTTATTAATGATCTGCATAATTACATATACAAACAAAATATCAGGCTCCTGGCCTTGACATCTGGTTCACCATTCTAATAACACATAAGTGTTTCATCTTACAACCACTTGGCTCACCAGCCTATAAGAAAAAATTACAATTCAGAAGGGGATCGGTCTTGAGGTATTACAATCCCGTCCCCTTATTTTTGCACTGTCCTTAGTACAACTTATTTACAAAACAAAAACAAAATTTCCAAAATCTTCAAAAAGATGCGGGTACTCTGCCTGCATAGCATCTTCATGCTCCCATGTTACATCTTCAGGACCGTACCAGGTCCACTAGACTTTTACAAGTCCTATGGCTTGATTCTGGAGCTGCTTGCTTTTTCGGTCCAGTATACGCAATGGATGCACTTGCAAGATGCCTTCTTGTTCCACTTGGATCACATTCCAATCGATTACATGATTAGCATCAGGTATATATTTATTAAGCAATGAAATATGAAACACATTATGTACAATCATGGATGCGGGCAATGCAAGCATATATGAAACTGGTCCAATCCTTTCTAGGATTTCAAATGGCCCACAAAATCTAGCTACTAACTTGGAACAATTTCCCATCTTCAGGGAAATTCTATTAGCTTTTACTTTCAGAAACAAATGATCACCCACTTTGAAGTCCCTGTGGATTCTGTTCTTATCAGCATAACTCTTCTGACTGTCTTGGGAAACTTTCAAATTCTATTTAATCTTCATCATTTGTTCTTCCATTTCCTTGAGCAAATCTGGCCCAACCACTGCTCTATCAACTGGATTATCCCAGTTTACTGGAGTATTGTACTTTATGCCGTAAAGTGCTTCAAATGGGCTCATCTTTAGTGATGCTTGATACCCATTGTTGTAGGCAAATTCTACCAGGTGTAGGTAGTCTTCCCATTTAGATGGTTTGTCCATCGCATACATATTTATCATGTATTCTATCACTTGGTTCACCCTCTCTGTTTGCCCATCAGATTCAGGATGATAAGCAGTGCTTAAGTTTAGATTCGTTCCGAATCCTTTAAACAACCCCTTCCAGAACTTGGAGTTAAATTTAGGGTCCCTGTCAGACACAATTGTCTTGGGAATACTGTGCAATCATTCTATTTCCCTCATAAAAATATCAACAATGTTAGCTTCCTTGTGAGTAGTCTTTAATGGAATAAAATGGGCAACTTTCGTAAGCTTGTCCACTACCACCATGATTGAATCATGCTTCTTTCCTATTCTGGGCAATCCCGTGTTGAAATCCATTGTCATCACTTCCCACTTCCACTCAGGAATGGGTAAAGGTTGCATCAAACCTGTTGGGTGCATGTGCTCAGCTTTAACCTTCTGACATTCCATACATCTAGCGATGTATTCATCAATATCTTTCTTCATACCTAGCCAAAAGTAATGGCTCTTGACTGCTGCCATATTTTTTTGATATCCAGGGTGCCCAACATAAGGCAGATTATGCATTTCATTCAAAATCATAAATTTCAAGTCTTGGACATTAGGTACATAAATTTTGTTCTTGTACATAAGTGTTCCATCAGTTTCCAATTTATAATTCTCCACTTTCTGTGGCATCTTACATTGTTGTAGCTTTGCTACCAAATCCCTGTACTGCAAATCTGTATTTGCAGCCTCCAAAATTTTTCTTTTAATATCATTTTGGTACATGCTAATGGTTGTAGCATGTAATTCATGCACTCTCCTGTTGAGTGCATCAACCAATTTTTTTTCCTTTCCTTTGATATGCTTGATATCAAAGTCGTACTCACAGAGAAACTCCAACCAGCTACTTTGTCTAGCATTCAAGGTTGGATGATCAAACAAATATTTCAGACTGTTATGGTTTTTCCTCAGTTCAAACCTCCATCCCATGAGGTAATGCCTCCATTTCTTTAGAGTGTGTACTATGGCTGCCAACTCCAAATCATGAGTTGCATAGTTCCTTTCGTGCTCTTTCAACTTTCTGGATTCATAACAAATTAAAAATCCATTATGATTGAGGACTCCTCCCAGTCCTTCTTTGCATGCATTTGTGCACACCACAAAATCTTCATTTGGATCTACAATCCTCAGGATTGGAGCACTGGTTAACAGTTGCTTCAATTGCTGGAAGCTTCTCTCACAATCCTCTGTCCATTGAAATTTATTCTCCTTCCTTTGCAAGGAAGTGATAGGGTGAGCTATCCTTGAGAACCCTACAATAAAAATTCTATAATAACTAGATAGACCCATAAAGGATCTGAATTCTGTCATGTTCTTTGGTGCTGGCCATTCTCTAATGGCCTCAATCTTCTCAGGATCTACAACTATGCCATCCTTCGAAATAATATGCCCCAAGTAATGGATCTGCTCCTGATAAAATGAGCACTTGCTCAACTTGGCATACAGTTGGTGCTCTCTTAGCACCCACAACACCATCCTAAGATGATGTTCATGCTCTTCCTCCAACTTGGAATACACCATAATGTCATCCAGGAAGACTATGACGAACTTGTCTAGATAATCCCTGAATACACCATTCATCATGCAAATAAAAACAACGGGTGCATTTGACAACCCAAACGACACCACTATGAACTCTTAATGACCATACCTTGTTCTAAAGGCGGTCTTGCTGATGTCTTCATCCTTTATCCTTACCTGGTGGTATCATGATCTAAGATCTATCTTCGAAAATATCTTTGCATCCTTCAACTGATTGAAGAGGTCATCAATCCTCGATAGAGGATATTTATTATTTACAGTTACTTTGTTCAATTGTCTAAAATCGATACACAATCTCAGTGTTCCGTTCTTCTTCTTCATGAACAGGATCGGGGCTCCCCACGGTGACACACTTGGGCATATGTACCCCTTCTTCAGAAGCTCTTCAAGATGCAATTGCAACTCTTTCAGCTCTGGCGTACTCATTTTGTAAGGAGCTTTCGACACTGGAGTTGTTCCAGGCATCAAGTTTACAGAGAAATCAATATCTCTTTTCGGAGGTAGTCCGGGTACCTCCTGGAATACATCTTCAAACTCCTTTAGTACCACATGATCTCCAATCTTTGAGACTTAATCCTTAGATGATTCCTCCACATGGGCTGCAAATAATTGACAGCCTTTTCTATAGCACTTCTTCAACTGCATTGCTGAGATTTCTCTGATAGCAACAACTCTGGAAATTCCTTGGATTGTTCTTCGATTCCCTTCCTCATCCAGGCAAGTGAATGCATTGTTATGACAATCCAAGATGGAATGGTGTTGGTCCAACCAATCCATCCCAATTAGACAGTCGTAAGAACCTAAGGGTAGAATGTTGAATTCAACCTTTGTGCTTAGTCCATTCATGTCCATAGGACATGACTTAACCAACTCCGTGACTTTTCTCTTGGTTCCTGTAGCCATCTGCACTAACCAAGACTTTTCATGTTTGCTTCTTGACAACTGCAAACTTTCCACCACTCTAGGATCTATATAACAATGGCTAGCCCCTGAATAAATTAAAATAGTAAAGGCATGGCTGTTGATCATACCTTCCACTTCAATCATGTGCAACTAATATTATTCTTGCTTGTTGTCCAGGGCTACATAGATCCTTGGTACTCTACCGCCCATATCCTCCATTGTTTCTGCCTACTGAACATTGTGGACAACTCTCACTTTGTCATTTCTATGGGGGAAATCTTTGTACCTATGATTTCCTTTACAACCCCAACATTCCATAGGTGGCTGTCTTGGAATTTTTCCACCCACCTCAGCCTTCTTGGGCTCTCTAAAAGAAGGTTGTCCTTGAGGATTGTTCCTAAAAAATGGTGGTTTGTTTCCCTTTTTCCTCTGCTCCCTCTTAAACTTCTTCTTGCTTCCCAATATTTTTGGAAAGTAGGCTTTTCTTTTTGCTGATCATATAAGCATTTTTCTCTCCTTAAATTTTCTTCCATAGTCTTTGGGTCATCATACTAGATCTTGTCACTAATGGAAGATGGCATTCCACTCGAATACCTTTGAATTTTGATAGTCTCGTCCTTGATGAAAGGAACATACTTCAACAATTCCAAAAACCTTCGTTCATACTCATCAATGGTCATGTTGCCCATCTTGAGTTCAAAGAACTCTTTCATCTTTCTGTCATAGTGCCTATTAGTTAAGTACTTGTTTTCAAAATGCTTCTTGAACTCTCTCCAAGTAGCATTCTTCTCTCTCACGTGTTGTACTTGCACAAGCTGCTCCCACCATATGGATGCCTTTCCTTTAAGTTGGTAAATGGAAATTCTTCCCTTTGCATGAGAAGAATAGTTCTACAGTTGGAAATATTTCCTCGTGCTGAGCAACCATGTTTCAACATCTTCATCTTTCTGGTGTTCTTCGTCAAAAGTAGGAGGTTTAATCTTGTTCATTTCACCCTTCAGTTCATCCACTCCATATCTCCTATGTTTTCTGGTAGGAGATGGGCTTGAACTACTGTGTGCCTCCTTATTGGAATGTTTTAAGGAGTGAAGATGATGCCTGCTAACGCTTCTGAATCTTCTTTTCCTCTCAGGATTCTTGCGACTCCCTATTTTTCTTGAGTCACTCTCCTTATCCAACTTCCTTTCGATTCTTTCTAGACTCTGCATCAACTTTAAGTTTAATTTTCCTTGTTGATCCTTGGCATTCATGAGATTTCTATTATCATCTCGGTGAACCTGGGCATATTTCTACAATCATTCAATAATTTTCATCATATGCTCTTCCTTGTCCATCTCTCCTGTGTGCCCATTGGAGTTCGATTCTTCCCCTCCTAAATGGGCATCCATTCCTTTTACTTCATTCTCTAAATTGGAAGCATTATGTGCCTCCTCTATTTCTCTGCACTCTGTGGCAATTCGATACAGTCCTGACACTTTTTGAACTCTGCAAATCACAATGTGCAGTCAACCATAATTTGTTAGGCCATCATTCTTAACAATTCCCATAACATTCATAAACCAATTTGATTTAAGAAAACGTTCAGATTTCATTCTCTATGATTCTCATTCAATCAAGAATACCTGCAGATTTCTTCTTTCGGAGCTTTGTTGTGCTAAGTTTTCGGGCACTAGCCCCTTTCTCTTAGTCTCCAACCCACGCGACCATGGGTCATGACCAAGTGCTAGATCATTAAGCGCGTACTCGGACCTTCAATTTTAGAATATTTTCAAAGCACAAAATGACGATCTCTCATAGTTTTGATTTATCAAACTTACGTAGTAGGGTGGATGAACCGTCCATGTCTACCCAGCATCCAACAACTGAAACTCACTGTGGAACCTTAGGTGTCTGAGTTCTGGGACTTCGACACTTCGGAAGATTTCACATCCGCACACCTCAAACCATTAATCTCTGAACACTCCCACATCACATTAGGTGATGTTAATACGTTACATCACTTAATGCTTTCCCAATTGAGGGGGTATGCAACGGTGGTTTTGGAGTAACTTGCCTTTCATCCCACAATTCTCATGATGTTGACATGTAACCCCTCAGTGAAACCACGGTTTGGATTGCGGGACAGCCTTGGAGAATTATCTCCCATGCAACTTGGGTCCCCACAATGTCTCCTGGCCGTTGATCCTTATGCATCATGATCAACGCCATTGTGGGTCCTCTGACCTTTAACTATGTTACGTAACCTTGGGCCCCACTAACATTGATCACACAAGATGCCACATGGAGGAATACTAGTGACTGATATGTGGCCCATTTAGATGGGTGACACTCATCACGTTTCAAATTCCATTTCAATCTTTCACGGGTTCTAAACCCACTAACACGTGGCACACATCCCATGTGTCCACGTCACCTCCAGGTGATGTCATCACGACTCACCACTTTGTCTCTTCAGGAGATTTCACCCTTCACTACTGTGTTTGACCTTTCGACATTGGTTAATCCAACATTCAATCTCTCCTCTCCAGATCTATGGTGTAGATACACTTATGAGCTTCAGGCTTTGACCCTTATTTTGTTTATGACATCAAACTTCACTAAAGTCGCAAAGTCCGAAGGGATTTCGGGTTAAATTCTCTACACCTTCCATAGATCTGACGATTGTAAGGGATTTCCCTTCCTTCCGAACATATCCTACGATGCAGAACAAACTCAGTTACTCTGCAAATTTCCAAGGGAATTCATGACTAACTACCTCACCACCTTACCAGATATGATGGTCGTGAAGGATTCTCCTTTTCTCGAACAGATCCTAAGGTCCACATTACTCTGTGTTCCAATATCACTTCTGTCATGGTTTTATGACACCGCTACTCTTCCTGAGCTTCGTAACATGACCAATGTAACTTCTTGGCACTCAAGAAGGTTCTGAGGTTTGAAATTGGTCCTCCAGACATAATTTCCTCTTGAAACCTTGGTCTAATGACCACTTACCCAACCCATCTAGGATCCGCGTTGAAACCATGGGTCAGAACTTGAGTTTCATCCATTTCGACAACAAATCCTTTCGAAACTCTTGCTTCAACTTCCACTAACATGGCCCATCCAGGCTCAGTGTTTTAACCATGCTCTAATACCATATTGTAACATCCCCGACCATCCACAGACCGAGTAATGCTACCATGCATAATTTACAGCTTATAAAAAATATATATGCATTCTAATGAAATTAACACAGCTAACATAGAGTTACTGCCATCATATAGACTTAAAAAGAATTAAGAGAAATTCATACATGCAACGGAATACATGAAGAAATACAACATCACACCAACATACTTTAAATACATAATTAAACACAGTTATGATACTTATATTTTATCTTGAGTAAATCCACCAACTGCGTGTAGACCTTCCATGAACCTCCCAGCCTTAGACCGCACTACTCATCACTCTCAACAGTAGGTCACCCCCGATCTAGGACTAAACTCCACTGGCAAGGTACTTCTAGTCTTGGCAAGGACAACAAGGAAGTTGCACAAAGCAACAGGAAGGATCTTTTATCCCAGGAGCCACTTATGCCCACAACACACAGACCCTCATTCCCCACACACCTGCTCCACCCCAGGATGATACACCTTCACTAATACAATTCCATCGGCCAGTACACCTCCCTTACCTTGGGCTTCAACAACAGGCTGGACCAAAATCTCAGAGTACTGCGGCTGCTACGAGACTCCCTTCCAGGAGAACTCACTTCCCAACAGACTCTCTCACCTAGGAGAGCTGCTCACAGGTATGATAACTAGTCTTCGACTCAGCTGCAACTGGGTATGGTTGACAAAAACAACAACAGTAATAGAAACAACAACAACAACAACAACGAAACCAGGAAAAAACAGTTATGGACACCCAACATGACAACAACCTAATACTAAGTCAGAACACAACTCAGGCGACTATAATTGCATTGGGCTCCACACGAAACAACACAATACATATTTCTCATTTTTGGTTTCAAAGGTGCGAGAGGTATGCTGAGGTTAGACAACGCAGAGGCAAGAACGATTCACGTACAGGATGGGAGAATGGTAGGACGACCAACCTTCCCGTGAGGGTTCCCTTCACTGTGCGCGGGTATGCCGATGCAAATGTAGAGGCAAGAATGGTTTAAACAAAGTATGACTAGTGAAATCAGATAGAGGATGGTAGAAAAATGACTCACGAACCCCCCAAAATAGCTGATGCTTCAACTTTTAACTGGATGAGCCCAGGTCAACACTTGTCTTCCTGGAGCTGCATGCACTCCTTTTAGCTTACATCCCCAGCCACCAGGAACTTAGGATAACAAAAACATATAATGATCACTTTAGTCTTCAGGAAATAATATTAAAATATTATTCCTCTAGAGGTAAGCCCCCTAGCTTAGCCCCTAGGCCCAAATACTTAACCCCCCCTCCTTACCCTACCTAGTGGAGCTTAGTCCCCCATAACTCTTCTTCGTGGAGGGTCTACATGAAACAGTGTTTATATTTTTATTAATGTTTTTCATAATTAAATATACAAACAAAATATCAAGCTCCTGGCGTTGACATCTATCTCACCAGCCTAATAACACATAAGTATTTCAGCTTACAATCACTTGGCTCACCAGCCTATAAGAAAAAATTACAATTCAGAAGGGGCTCGGTCTTGGGGTATTACATTTAAGGTCTGCCCTCATCTTTGTGACTCTCAGGTGAGCCATGTACACTGCTCTGTGAGCCTCGTTTAGGATCAAAATCCTCATCTCTTCGTTGGGTGGTACATAAATTTGACTTTTAAATCTCAATAATCTGTCGTTGTCCAAAGTAAATCCTTCAAATTTTGGCACCATCATTGTGTTTTGTCTGATAAAATTCTTGACCTCTTTGTAACAGTCATCGTCGTGTTGTAAGGTTAGAATATTTTCACGTAGATTCATCTAAAGAGGCATCACTGAAAAGATGCATGGTCTCGGACTCAACGTATCCTCCACTTTGTTCACTGTCCCTTTTATGTAAGTAATCTTGAAATCATAGTCGCTAAGCAATTCTGAACAACACAGTTGTCACGCGTTCAAGTCTCTTTGCGTAAAGATGTGTTGTAGTCCACAGTGGTCTGTTTTTAGTTCGAATTTCCGTCCAATCAGGTAGTGTCTCCAAACTCTCAAGGTGTAAACAATGGATAACAAATCCAAATCGTGCGTCGTATAGTTCTCCTCATGCCTTCTCAACTTTCTCGAGATGTGAGAGATCACTTGACTATCTTGCATTAAGATTCCACCTAAGACTTCTTTGGATGCATCAGCTCATACCAATAATTCCACGTCCATGTCAAGGACCTTTAGTATCAATGTTGTTGTCAACAACTCCTTGAGCCTCCGAAATGCTTCTGTGCATTTCTCGGTCCAAACAAACTTCTTGTTCTTCTTATGCAATTCCATGATCAGATTTGCTATCTTCGAAAAACCCTCGAAGAATCATCTATAGTATCTTGCTAAACCCATGAAGCTACGCACTTTCGAGACATTTGTCCACGTAGGCCATTCCATAATAGCCTCTACCTTTGCTGGATCCATAGCGATACCTTCGCCGTAGATGACATGCCCTAAGTAGTGAATCTTCGATTGATAAAACGAGAATTTAGACAATTTCCCATACAATTTGTTCTCTCGTAGACACTGTAGTACCAAGTGCACGTGTTTGCCATACTCCTCCCTCATCCAAGAGTAAACCAAAACATCGTCAATGAATACTTGGAAAAACTTGTCCAAGTATTCACAGAACACCCCGTTCATCAAACTCATAAATAACCCTGGGGTGTTCATCAATCCAAATGGTAAAACAATAAACTCATAATGTCCAAAACTCATCTTAAAGGCGGTCTTAGGGACGTCATCCTCTTTGATCCATAACTAGTGATACCATGATCTCAAGTCGATTTTCAAAAACACTGTTGCGCCTTTTATCTGATCAAAGATCATCAATCCTTGGCAACATATACTGATTCTTGATCGTTGCCTTGTTCAATTAACAATAGTCAATGTAGAGTCTCCATGACCCATTCTTCTTTTGTATGAAAATAACAGGTGCACCCCATGGTGACACACTTGGATGTATAAGTCCTAGGTCCAAGAAATCCTTCAGTTGCATTCTTAACTCCTATAACTTCAGGGTCGACATCTGATAAGGCATTATTTCTATTGATTCAATCCCCGGTTTTAGGTCTATGGTAAATTCCAACTCCCTCTCTAGCGGAATCCCAGGTAAATCCTTAGGGAAGACGTCCACAAACTCTCTCACCACCGGAATGTGTTCTATACCTTCCGCTACTCCCTTCTCATTTAACGCAAGGATCGCATAAATATTACATCCCATGTGCATGCTGTTCTGTAGTTGCAAGGAAGAGATGAAGCTCAGGGAAACTCCCTAGTTTCAACCTACAATCATGCATCTTTGTCCCTCATCATCAACCAAGCTCAACCATTTCGTCTTATAGTTGAGTATCGCCTCATGCGATTCCAACCAGTCCATACCGATCACGACGTCATAAGATCCTAAGATCATGATGTATAGGTTGTCCCTAGTGAAAAAATCTCCCAGGTTATGTATACAACCCGTAACCTTCCCACCAACCTTCTGTTTGGCTCCCAAAGCCATTTCTACAAAGCTAAACTCATCATGTTCAAATGCCTTTAACTTAATTATTTTTAGCATTGCACCAGAAATTAAACTCTCGGTAGCACCAGGATCTATCAAAATACTAAGGGTTTGTTCAACGACGGTACCTAATGTCTCGAGCACAGTTGACTGGTGCTCTGCTTGGTGGTTATTCACCGTTGCATGAGTCTGATGGGCCTTGCCCAAATCTCCCATGGTAGCGGGTCCGACTGATCCATATGCTCTAGTCCTCTCCACTGGGCAGTCGTGCTGGTAATGTGGCTCCCCACATGTCCAACACCCTTTCTTTGGTCCA
>JASDQU010738846.1:57137-67710 GCA_032191745.1 Picea mariana
GACAACCAGTAACTAGAAGCCTTTATTGCGCACACAACCAATCGCATTAAGGCATTACAGAACCAAGTACCAACATCAATTACAATGAACGATACGCCCACATCAGGAAGCACAAGACTCCAGCCAGGTTATCATTCACATTTATTCATCGGGGCACACAATGATCCTCTCATCAGGAATCATGTTGTCCTAAGGCCATAGGCATGATAGTAACCATGGCGCAACATAACATATCTAGACCTTTAACCCAAGCTAAATCCCTCACGCTAGGAGACTGAATTATATGTCAATAAATACGTGAAGACTATATCCAAGCACCCAATCAACAAGTCGACAAGACGCAAGGTGACATCACTCAAAATTAAATTGCATGAATAACCGAAGGATTTCTTGTTTTCTACAAGGCAAACATGTGTGGTGTAACAACTACAACCAACCACCATTTACAATTCGACTCAAGGCACAAGGCACATAGTAACCAATTAACTGTTAGAATATTAATCATTTTAGCTAAAAACTATTAAACCCTCAACTATTAATATTGTGCAAGCTATTAAACTATTACACCAATAAACCATAACCATTAACTATTAATCATTATGTCTAAGTGCGAATGAGTGAACTATTATCATTGCAATTAATCAAGTAATCTATTACCAAAGAAATTAAGCCATTAATCTATTACCATCACAACATTTAATTTATTGTGTCAGAAGTTAAAAGACTGATATGTAAGACAGATAAATGAACAATTTCTATATAAAAACAATTAATCTATTGTGGCGGAAGTTAAAATACTGATATGTAAGACAGATAAATGAACAATTGCTATATAAAAACAATTAATCTGTTGTTTGGATAAGTCATAAGACATAGATATAAAATCATTGACATATAAAAACAATAAATCTAATTGTAGTAAGGATCACAACCATAATTGAAACCATATCTTTTAAAACTGATATGTCCTACATTCAATTAAATTACTACTAAAGAGATCGAAGGATGATAAGTTTGATGAAGTTAACATACAAAACATAAATCACATCTTTTTAGAATATACATAATTTTCTGTCAGTTTAAAAAGAGTATAATCTTTTTAGAATAATATAAAGAAATCACATCCTCTTAGAATGATAATCTTTTTCAAATGTTAGCATATACAAAACATAAATCGTATCATCTTAGAATATACATCATTTACTGTCAGTTAAAAATAGTTGTCCAGAAATCATTATGTTATCTAACGACAATATGCTAACTAACAATATCGCTATCTAACAATATGCTAACTAACATCGCTATCTAACAACAATATGCTAACTCACAAATGCTATCTAACAATATTCTATCAACAATAAAATCCCTGTCTAATCCACAGATAAAATCATTGTCTAATAAAACCGCTATCTAATAAAAACACCGTCTAATAAAATCGTTGTCTATCAATATGTTATCAATCCATAAAATCAATGTCCACAGTAATTGTTGTCTGATTGATGAATCAGTGTCTAACACAGATATCACCTATACCACCATGATATCGCTGTCTAAAAATGGAAATCACAAAGTTTATTTCTGAGTTTGTTTAAGTGCAGGGATAATGTTGAATGCAGAGATAAATTGATGCAGATATAAACGAAACACAAGATAAATTGAGCGCAAATATAAATTAATGTAGAGATTAATCATTCAACAAAAATGCAGAGAATCAAGCCCTAAATCGCTGAGTGGGTACTGTGTAACTAGCTGAGATAAACTGGGTGAAATCGCTGGGTCAATACTGTTGATATTATGGTATCTCTAGGAGGTATTTACCTCCACGTGTAAACCGAACAAGAATAGAATATTCCAGGAAGCAAGAAGAAACCCTAATTAATTGGTTAATAACCCTAGAAGACAAGTCGACTCAAGAGAATGACTTGTATTAAGTTATTAGCCTCCAAGAGAAGAAGTCAGCTAAAGGAAATGTTATATACTAAATAATTAGTACCTAGAATGAGAATTCGGCCCAGGCAGTCTGCCAGAATTAGTATAAATACATGAGGCCAGTCTTCATTCTGGTCAGCATTCTCAGAACTACAGAAGCAACACTTGTGCGCACTACAGTTGGCCTGTTTGTGCGCAAGTTTGGATGGGAGTTGTTGTTTCAACTACTGCAACTAGAAGATTTCAGTTTTGGCTTAGACTCTCTCTTGGTTATGGTTTGGACTCTCTGATCAGATCTTGTTTCTCTTTCTTGGTGCACTATCCTTGGAGAAAGGTGCACCACTTTTGTTTGGCTATCCAGTCTAGGGTTTTCTTCAGGAATGATTCTATGTCAAGGTTAAGGTGCTCAGGGGTGGCGAAAGCCTATGGTTGGGTGAAAATATTGCTATATTGTCTATGGTTAAACGAGCACATCCATTATATTCTAACAGGTTATGGGCCCACACTATCTTTGGATAGTCTAACCGCTAGAAGATAGATTGGGAGGATTTTCTCAATTGCAGTTGTAGTTGCAGCCAATTTTTGCTGCAGCAACGAAACCATAACCCTCTCGTTGAGGCACCTTAAGTGAAGGGATTGACCTAATTTCCAGATAGACTAGTGCACCCTAGCCTAGCGCATCTCCTGGTACTCTCAACAAGCTAAGACGTCAAGTTTGAGTTTTTGGTCAAATCTAGGGTTGACCAAGTCAAAGCAACCATGACTTACTCTATGAAGTCAAAAAACAAGTTATAAGGGGCGTCTAACTTCAGAGCATGGAAGACAAGGATTGATCTCATCCTTTCCAAGAATAAAGTGTTGGATATCATGAAAGGAAAGATTGTGGAACCAGAGTTTGAAGAAGGAAAAGAGAAGGAACTGCAAAATGTTGCAGTTATGGAGAAATTAAAATAAAATGACATCAATGCCATGAGTATCATAGTGGAGTCTATAAAATACCACTTGATACCCTACATCTCCCATCTTGACTAATCTAAGAAGATGTACGATGCCCTAACAAACCTCTTCTCAGTTATAAACATTGAACAAGTAACGAGTTTGAAGAATGAGCTCCGTCACATGAAGATGAATGATGATGACATCATAACATCATACCTTGTGAGAATCTCTCAGTTAAGAGATCAACTACAAGCTATTGTAGAAATCATTTCAGAGAAGGAATTGGTAAATATAGTACTCAACGGTCTTCCCAATACATGGGATGCATTCGCCGCAAGCATGAACACAAGGATGGAGTATCCTACATTTGAAGAAATTTGGACTTGATGTGCACAAGAAGAATCAAATATTAGTGCAAAAGAGAAACCTCAAAAGAAATACGATGATCAAGCCTTCACAACAAGATTCAATAGTTTTATAAACAAAAGGAAGTTTGGTTCAAGAAAGAAGCCAAATCAAGAGAAAGATATGTCAGAAACACAATGCTTCAACTGTCGAAAGTATGGTCACTACAAGAATCATTGTCCTGAGCTAAAGAAAAGGAAGGAGACACAGTAAGAATCAGTTGCCGAAGAAAGGAAACCCTCAAGAAAGACCAAGAAGGTCAAAACATACTTCTTTTTCTAAGACAAGGTAACAATACTCTTCATAGTTCTTGTACATACCATGTTTTTTGTACATATCTTTCATATCTATTTATTAGAAGATAATATGTTCAAAGAGAAATTATACCTATGGAAGAAAAACAAGATAATGATTTCTATCACAATGACTACAAGTCATGCAATACACATGAAATAATGAAGTACATCAACAACCCCTGGTAATAATTCATGTGGAAGCTATTACATAAGTAATAGCTACAAGATAAGCTGAAATCAGAATCAATATTGAAGAAACCTAGAAGAAGTATAGATAGAAAGAAGTCAACAATCAAGATAAAATTGGAAAAATATTTGTGACACTTTGCAGAAGGCAATAAGAATGTAGACGGAAGTGTGGACGCTCCTAGATGGAGGGAACTGATTATATATTTCCAAAATAAGAGCATGCATTCATGCATGAAACAAGGATCAGGAGGGAGATAATCCTAAATAATATGATGCATTGAAGATGATGAAGTATCTATCCATGTTCCCATCAATGGTAGAAACCATGAAAAGCAACACATGTTCAGTTTGACTTTAGAATAAGTCTTCTTCGAAAAGAATCCTTAAAGTATCCCTGGTTGTCCATCCACATCCATGATCCTTTGATGAAAGGAAGAAGTTGGAATTCTCAAGGCATGGAATCTATAGAAAACTCCATGGATCCAAGAGCTAAAAAGAAACATGAAGAAGAACATGAAGATTCCAAGAGAGAAAGAAAATCTAGAACAACCAGTCATTATATCAAGAATCATAAGACTACCAGTTTGATCTAAACCCTCTAGAAGCAATCAAGCAGAAGAAATGAAAGTTGTGATGAAGAACAGTGTATGGAAAATTTATGAATGAAAGCATTGCAATATCCAAAACTAAAGGTTCTCCCAGATGGAGGGAGAGGACTATGATGATAGCTTGTTCTATAAATGCCTCTACATGAGCCATTATATCGTCCACAATATCCATGGTTTGGAGTTTACATCAGATGAATGCAAAGACTGTTCTCCAAAATAATTGAAAAAATAGAGTATGAAGAGAAACCTCAAGAATTTGAGGTATACCAGAAAGAGAACCTTGTATGCATATGAAAGAAGACAACTTGGTGGAGAACCTCCAATGCAAAGCAGAAGCATGGTGAAAACTTTCTATAACAAAGATATTGTATTAGAATGGTTACTCAGAACTTCAGGATGATGGATTGAAAATATATGAAAAACTCTCATGATGAAAGAAGAAGTGCCACTTGGATATGTTCCAGTTTGACTCTTGCCATGATGATATGAGCTAGCAGGAAACAAAAGAGATGAAACCAACTATGATATACTGTAATGATCAGAGCTATATGAAGCCTTTAGAAAACCAATGTTCTAGAAAGACTAAAGTACATTGAGATCAAGCATTACATTCTCCATGATGAAGTATAGAAAATAAAAAGTGGTTCTCCAATATATATCTCCACAGATGAGAAGACAAGCAGACATTTTGGTAAAACCTTTGTCCAAGATGAAAGAGTTTGTGTACTCAAGCTGGAGCTCATGGAGATGACTTCCTTATTGAAAACGGAAGATATGAATCCTAGGTTGGGAGGGAGAACTGATGTGTTATTGATTTATGGACAATCATTTTTCAAGTTTGAAAATTGGTCCAGGATGAGCAGTTCCTTTCCAGTTCAGAAAGTGGTTTGATATTTCTGACGGGCATGCATTTTCCAATTTGGAAAATGTTCCAGATCGAACGGTCATTTTCATAATGAAAATGGTTCAATGGATTGTTGATGTACCATAGACAACGATTCCCCTTATGGCCAGTGTGGGGGAATGGTCTAGGGCAATATTTCTTCTTGATGGTCACTCTCAGTAGTGGTCAAGAATATTGGTCCCCCTTGCTATACAATCATTCTTTCGAAGCTCATAGTTATGAGTAGTTTCAAAGAATGGTCCATTTTGGAGGTTGGTGTAGGACAGTCATTTCCTTAGGAAATGGTTCGGACAATCATTCCCTAGGGAAGATTCATTCTCTCTAGGTTGCACTTTGTTTAGTGCCAGAGGAATGGTCCAGATGGGTGAATGGTCTAGGTTCATCAATCAGGGACATACACTCCCTAGGGCAGACTCATTCTCTCCAGGTTGCACTTTGTTTAGTGCTGTAGGAATGGCCCAGATAGGTGAATGGTCCAGGCTCAGAAATCGGGACAATTATTCTTCCTTTCTTGAGAATAATAGTCCATATAGATCATCATTGATGTTTTACCTTCTGAGGGAAGATGCTCTTCCAAATAGCACAGATGTGAGTGGAAGAATAGCCCAGATGATTCAATTTATATCATAACAATGTTTTCTGTGTAGGTTGATATCAGATGATATGATTGTTATGGATACTTTATGCCTCCGAATAATAGACGTATACTACGGTGGTGGATGTGTTCCACTGATTGTGACTATATGTCATTGATCAAGTATTTGTGTGCTACTTGGTGTGGAAGTGTACCACTAGATTATAGTTGTGTACTACTATGGATAGACACAGTTGTGTTCTATTGAATGACATTGTTCTGATTGCCTTGAAAACTATCAGTAGTATTGGAAATGATTATCAGCTAGATGGATGATCAATGGACAGAGATTCCCGAGATGAAAAATGGTCCAGGACATTTATTCCTCTAGGACATATGCCCGGATTAGAAGAATGGCTCTTATGTCACTCTGTGGAGTGAGTGACTTATCCAACATCATGTTTGATTACTCAGATGGAGTATGGTTTCGAGAGATGATGTAGCTGATGACACTGATAGTGATGATGGTGCTCATGATATAATCATGAGTTAGTCTATACAACTATGTTGATGCTACCGGGTGAGTGATATGTTTTTGCTCAAGACCATTACCTTCAATACTTCCCTAGCTAGGAGGGAGTGTTGATATTATGGTAGTTGCGGGAGGTATTTACCTCTACATGTAAACTTGACAAGAATAGAATATTCCAGGAAACAAGAAGAAACCCTAATTAATTGGTTAATAACCCTAGAAGACAAGTCGATTCAAGAGAATGACTTGTATTAGGTTATTAGCCTCCAAGAGAAGAAGTCAGCTAAAGGAAATGTTATATACTAAAGAATTAGTACCCAAAATGAGAAGTCGACCCAGGCAGTCTGCCAGAATTAGTATAAATACAGGAGGTGAGTCTTCATTCTGGTCAACATTCTTAGAACTACAGAAGCAACACTTGTGCACACTGCAGTTGGCCAGTTTGTGCGCAAGTTTGGAGGAGAGTTGTTGTTGCAGCTACTGTAGCTAGAAGATTTCGGTTTTAGCTTGGACTCTCTCTTGGTTATGGTTTGGACTCTCTGATCAACTCTTTTTTCTCCTTCTTGGTGTGTTATCCTTGGAGAAAGGTGCACCACCTTTGTTTGGCTATCCACTCTAGGGTTTTCTTCCAGAATGATTCTCTGCCAAGGTTAAGGTGCTCGAGGGTGGCTTCATCCTATGGTTGGGTGACAATATTGCTATATTGTCTATGGTTAAACGAGCACATCCATTATATTCTAACAAATACTGGGTAAATCACCTAGACAATAGTGGGGTACATGCTATGTAAAATGCCAAGAGAATCGTGGTGTGAATGTTGTGATTTATCAATAAAAAACGTAGAGGTTTACCATTCCACAACGTTGGAAATCATCAAAAATGCAGAGATTTTCCATTTAAAATGCAGAGAATTATCATTAAAAAAAAACACAGAGATTCACCATTCCTCAACGCTGGAAACCATATAAAAAAACACAGATATTTTTCCATTTAAAACACTGGGAATTATCATTAAAAATGAAGAGGTTAATTATAGTTTAATCAATCAACAATGTAGAGTATAATCAAAGTTTAATCAATCAAGAGGCAGAGAGCCAAAATGACTTTGAGAATCAATGCAACTCTAAGAATCAAACACAGGGAAAGAAACGATGGTGGACTGGAGAGAATAAACACCCAGGAGATAATTCCTTGCTGGGCAGAGAATGATCCTACAGTTATTATCCATGCACATGAAAGAAGGGCATTTGAATCTAAGTCTTAAACACTGGAGAGAAGACAGTCGATTCGGCTCCTGGATGATTTCTCAGGCACAGAATAATAACTTAAAGGATCACAGAACAGAGGATAAAACCACAATCTGTATCCATATCTTCTCCGTGGAGAAGCAAGTAATGAAATAAAAGAGCAATCAAGAAATAAAGAAAACGCAGGCAGGAGATATAAGAACATAGGCAAGGTTTTGAGTCCAGGGCTCATTCTGGCCACACACAAAGAGATAGTAACTCATAAATAAAGGATACAACATATAGCAAGGGTTCTTACTGAATAAATCAAGCGACAAGGGGATTGCAATTACCGTAGGAATGCATGTGCAAGAAAGCTCATGGAAATGAAATCTTCAACTGAGTACAGAAAAATAAACATGTGTAAATTAAATTTCATTGCAAGTAACAACTTTAACATGCATACCTTATCCAAACGTGAATGCTATGAATTTGTTTTCCCGCACACACTCCATCCAACTCCCTCTTGTCAACCGATGTGACCTCACCAGTATCTCCCAGCCAATGCTAGGGGTACACTTCTCCCCCCTGAGCCCCCTGAGCTGCGGGCCATGCACACAATACTAGAGAATGCTAGCGCCCAACTCGCATTGCAAGTTCGAGCTACCACTCATTACCCGAGATGGGTATCCCAACTCCCACAAGAGAAAGCTCAATCAAGATAAAATTTCAGCAGCGTAATGTTACGTAAGCTAGATCTGATCCATACTCCTCCTCCACCATCTATTTTATAGAGTTTTCAAGTAATTGGTTTCCCAAATTCTCATTAAATTCATTTTTCATTTAATTAATTTAAAAAAACCTCCCCCGTACACATGTCGCCTGATCCCCTAGTTGCACCAGAAAATCAATTTTATTAATTAATTAAATATTTCTATTTCCCTCACCCACCTAAGGCATTCCTAAAAATGCTCATCGGTGTCCCAAAATTCCCTTACAATTCTTAAATGACTTACGCCTTACTTAATTCCTAGTTGAGTTCATAAATAGAAAGTTCCAAGGGCTAGATTCCTTACTAAGTTTGACATTCATCTTTTTCTTTAAGTTTCCCCCTTTTTTTAAGTTTCATTTTTTCTTTAAGTTTCCTTTTCTTTTAAGTTTCGCCTTTTTATAACTAAGTTCAGAATTAGTAGTTTAGATAAACAACCATTTACTCTTTTTATGAATTTAATCCTCCATTATAATTTCCCTTTTTGTTTTTACTTTAATAATTAAAGTTTGAATTTCTTTAGTTCTAAAAGAACCTTTAGTGAATTAAAATTTTATAAAAATAATCTTAGTGAATTAAAATCTTATAAAAGAACCTTAGTGAATTAAAATTTTATATAAGGAATCTTAGTGAATTAAAATTTTATACAAGGAACCTTAGTGAATTAATTGTTTTATAAAAAGAACCTTAGGGAATTAAAATTTCCACTTCAATCCAGTTATACGTCTAATTAGTTGTTTTTTTTTTTGTTCTAAGGTTCTACTCAGACCTAGGTTTTTAATTTACTAGGCTTGGTGATAGTTCTTAAGGGAAAAATTAGTCATTAAACTTTACTTATCACATCATTCATTTTAAGGCCGACTAGGTTTATTCACTTACCAATTAAAATCATGACATGCCCTTCAGGACGCACTATGTGCTCCAAGGGTGCCACTCGCCTCTTTCCATTTTCCTTGCACGACATGCCCTTCAAGATGCACTATATGCTCCAAGGGTGCCACTTGCCTCTTTCCGTTTTCCTTGTGCGACGTGCCCTTCAAGACGCACTA
This sequence comes from Picea mariana, assembly GCA_032191745.1. Classification (NCBI taxonomy): domain Eukaryota; kingdom Viridiplantae; phylum Streptophyta; class Pinopsida; order Pinales; family Pinaceae; genus Picea; species Picea mariana. Next base: position 66,558 of record JASDQU010738846.1, read on the forward strand.
TCATATATGTTATATGTATTACATATAACATATATGTTATATGTAATACACATAACATATATCATATGTGTTATGGTATATCATATATGATATAACATATATGTTATAACATATAACATCAATAACAACAACATGAGGAGATCTAGAAGGTATGGATTAGAGAGCTACCATTTTGTATTCATCTAGTCCAAAACTCTAGAACAAGTCATTGAATCGAACCCTTGAATCTGAGAAGAACTGAGAATGAAGGAAACCCCTGACATGAGAGATAAGAGTCAAGGAAAACCATAGCATACTTGTGAATGGGGTTTTTCGAAATGAGCATGGTTTCGAGAGGTGGAGCACCCCCTCCTCTCCATAAGAAGAAGATGAATTTAAGGCATTGGTATCTTCATTGAGTAAGACAATTAGAAGATCTCCAACATGCTCATGCTTTGTCAAGAGGATGGAGGAAATCCAAAAAGTTTAGATGCTGACAAAAAATGCAAGGCATATGGCACTAAGTCCTGCATAGAGAGCTTTTATTGGATAGTTTACATGGGTTTGGCCCTCCCCAAAATCCATGACGACCTTGATACAAAAGAGTTGGGTTGGAATCATCAAAGGAAATCTTTCACATTATTTTCTTGGAATATGATTCTATACGTTTTACTTTGAAAATGAGGACATGGATCTTATTTTTCAAAATGGGCCATATTTTTATGGAACCAAAGGAATGTATTTGAACAAATGGACACCAAAAGTCAACCTTGGAAATGATATCCTGTCGATAGTTCCAATCTGGTTTAGATTTCCACACCTCTCATTGCACTATTGGAACGATAAAGTGTTGAGGTTCATTAGGAATACTTTAGGGACTTACATAGACAAGGTAGAAACTAAGGATGGAATGATGCCATGTGTGTGAATTTGTGTAGAGGTATATTTGGAGAAGGCTTTACTAGAAGTAGTGTAGTTGGTCCTTGATGACTAGAATCATATCCAAGTAGTGGATTACAAACAAATCCCCTTTAAATGTAAGAAATTCCATGAATATGGGAAGTTTTCCAAAAATTGTCCAAGAAATGTGGAAGCAGAGAAAGGACTTCAAGCAAAAGAGAATCAAAGACATCAAGTAAAGAAAAAGAGAGTCAATGGGAAAAATGTTCCAACA
>JASDQU010738846.1:80702-93476 GCA_032191745.1 Picea mariana
TTTTTAAATGTGCATCATCTATTTTTATTATTATTTGTTTATTATTATTATTTTAAGTTGTGGATCATCTATTTTTATAAGTATATTAATATTCATATTAATTATGCATAATTAATTTTGAAATATTAATTTCATTATTCTTCGTTTTCCCATGACCCACAACATGTTATTTAAAAATTATTAGTATTTATAGAATGGATCATGTTAGTCCCCGAGGTGTAGGGCAGTTAGTGACGGAGTGCGTTGTTAAGCCACTCCGTGTTGTTAAAGTCACCGGTTCGAAACCTGCGGGGACAAAAAATCCAACCATGTTAAGGGTTGGTGTGGCTCAGGCCGGGTGCGATTGCTGAGTGATTTTGATGGCTTAGATACCCCTGAGTCGCGGTTTCTCAAGCCACAGGTTAATCGCGTAGCCAACAAGTCCCGCACAAATTAACAAACAAAAAAAAAGAATGGATCATGTTAAAAAATATTACATATAACTAACATTCTATGAGATGTATATATATATATTTTATATGGTTTATATTTTAGATATTTTTTATTCACTTAGTTGATAAGGTTGGATTAATTAGGATGGGTTTATATTGTTGAATGCTATTTCTGAAAACTTACATGAAAAAGTTGAAATAGTTTGTTTATTAAAGACAAAAAAAAATTGAGGATTTTATATTGGAAGAATAGAATTGATGACAAACCAAGGGAAGTTGTATGAAAGAAATAGTGTGATGACCCAAAAAGGGGTTGTTGTATTGGAAGACGAGCATGATAACAAAAACGAGAATGGTAATACACAAATAGTTTGTGTATTACGCAAATGAATAGGAAAAGGATATTTAAAAAAAATAAATTAATCTTGAATATCATGTCTTTATAAAAACTTTAATGGTAGTGAATAGTAGATGGACATCACATTTATAATTTTTTCATTTCATGATATATATAAAACCAAGAAAAAAATAAGAAGAGTTTTTTAAGAGTGTTTTGACGTGTATGGATTAATGTTAGATATTAAGTTTAGCATTAGTTTTAAACATTAATTTCTTAGGTTTTTTCACATATTATTTGTGCTTTATCTAATGCATAGAGAGTGATTGCTTCATCAATGACATGTACTGCTCCACCAATGACACTGGTCGATGTCATACAACATGCTCCATGACATTGGTTTTCTCTTACCTCTTATCTTCTACCTACATCATAGAATAAATACAATACTACATGTAGTCACTCGCTCTATCTTAGGTCAGAAGCACAACCAACAAGTTACCCTCTATACGATTCATCATCTGAGTCAGAAAAATTCTCTTTCGCCATGGAAAGTGAAACTCTTATTAGCTATATTCTCTCGCTAGCTGAGTCTTATTGTGCATGCTTTTGAGCTATATTTCCTTCTACTTGACTTGCCTTACGTAATAGGGGTCGATTGTCTTCACTTTAGACTAGAGGAGCAGATCTTTTTCTTTCCTATTGAGATTTTGATTTCGAGACAGAGTTTTAGGTAAGAGATGAAAGTAATGGATTGGGATTGAAGTCCTAGTTCATCCTTACCTGAGATGAGCTAAGAACCATTGGACCTTAATATAAAAATAATACAATACATCAGAGTTAACAACAATACAGAGAAAAATATCAGGCCAAGTAGCAAGTAATCAATAAACAACAACTTAATATTTATGGTAAGGTCTACATTTTTTTCAACATTTCCTTAACATTTTTATTGTATTAGCTAACATTAGAGAAACACAATACTATAATTGAAGCAACTACCAGTCCAGTGGAAAGAAAAATGAGAAAAAAGACAAAAAAAAATCGGGCCAAGCAACAAGTAATCAACAAGCAGTGACTTAATATTTACGGTAAGGTATACACTTTTTTCCAATATTTTCTTAACAGGTTTATTGTATTAGCTAACATTATAACAACAAAATAATAACACAATACTAATGGAAAGAAAAATTAGAAAATTGAGAGTACCTGATTTGAATGGCAGAATTGAGAAGTACACCGCCCTCCTTGGATATATATTTGACATCTCTCGTTCTGTCTCCTTCTCTCTCCGATTTTTTTCTCAACAACTTTATAATTCTTTTGGGTGCCAACCATCTCAAATGGGTTGATCTCCAAAGGACCCTGACGAGCTCTTTCCCTATGCACACGTAAAAGGGTGAGGCGCTTGTTGAAGGGGAAAAGTTTGAAAGGTCTTTCTCACTTCATCATGGAGGCTAACCACTTCATCATGAGTTGCAGAGAGTCCCCCGAGTCCCCCTGAGAGAAGCCCATACCAATCGTTAAAGGAATGGGAGTTAGCAACAATTAGAAACACGTGCTACCTACCTTCCACTAGAATACACAACACGATATAGAATGACAGCAGGTAGAACAAAACCAATGAGCTTATAATTCAGGTGAAGTCTACATATCCTGGAGTGACCCTTTCTTCCCTTGCTATAATATATGTGAAATAAATATGCTTATAATTATTCTACCATTTATCATTCTTCTTGATATTTGAATGATCTGTTGTAACGACCCCTCCGTTACGACTACAAATAGAAGAGCACAATAGGTAATTTTTCTTTTAAACATTAGGATATTAACGTCAACACATAATTCATAGAAATTCATAATCAACACGAAATCATAATTAAAAGAATTACAAGCGGCACATCATTGTAATTAATAACGACACAAGCCAACACATCAACATAAATGATAGCGACACTTGATCAACACATAAACATAAATAGCAACATAGTTCCACGCATCACAATCAACTGAATCAATTATAGATAATGATGAACCATATCGCTGAATATTAAATAACTACCTGCCCAACCTACCTTGCAAGATTAGGACCTCCAAGACACATAAGAAACGCTCAAGACCAAGATTCATCCGATTGATTTTTACCACTTAAGGTCTCATGGATGGCGATTTTTCTAAGGAACACAGAGGTGTCTAAATCCCACTAATCCAATCAAAAATCATAACTCCAATATAGATTATAAGTCATACACTAACATTATCACGTGCCGCAAGAGAAATCTAATTACTAAACAATCATATATAAACTTTATTTAATCGCGCAAGAGTAAACAAATTCTAAAACAATCATACATCCACATAATCAATAGCCCAAGAGTAATCGTCAACTTTATTTTCATGGCGCAAAAGTGATCATCAATTCTATCTTCACGGCGCAAGTAATCTAATCACAAAACCAATCCTACATCCACATAATTAATAGCGCAAGTAATCTAAGTACTTAATTGATCACACATCAACATTATATCTAGGTGCACGAGTAAGTTAAATACATAATCAATCAAAGATAATTCAATAATAGATTCATCGATCACGACCAACCATTGATTTCTTCATGTGCATGAATCATCTATTCTACTTATTCCATTATTCAACAATAATTAAGTGAAAAAAGGTGAAGAGAATAAGACATAATGATTAATAAGATTACGAGGGAAATAGAAAGATCCATGTAAAATAATTGCGTCCAACAATTACACTCGCCCAAGTAAGATTCAATCAAGTCGAGCATCATTTGTTAACATTCCCATCTACTATACTATATTATTACGCAATCTCACAAGAAATACAATTTACATACTCAAATGTAAGGGAAAATTAAATTTCATATTCATTAGAGAACCCATAAGATGATAAATCTTCTCAAGCAGTATAATACATTTAACGCTACTTGCATTAGGTATCCATCTATAAACCAAAAGGATCATTCATAAACATCATTATTAAAGAAGTCAAGGCTGGAATAACCCTCCTTAAGGAACTAAGAGGGTCAAACATAACTACAACAAGGAAGGATTCCTAGGATACCTTACGCTTATAAGGCAAGGGAACTATAAGAAATTTTACCCCTAAGGAAGAGTAAAGGAGAAACTCAGATACTGTCTTGCATATCCAAATAAGGACCTAAGCAGAGCATGACACAATAAGTAATGAAATGCGAATCTTGTATGTCCACTAGCATGATCATGGGTTAAGGATCAATGATGACCCAAAATTCATTTAAATAATTGAAATCTATTAAATAATAAAGAGCTATTAAATATTACAAGTTATTAAATAATACCAAGCTATTAAATAATGCAAGCTATTAAGTAATACCAAGCTATTAAATAATGCAAAGCTATTAATTAATACCAAGCTTTTAGGTAGTACAAGTCCTGGTTCCAGTGATTTTTATAATGTGTTTATTAATTTAATAATGTTTTAATGCAGAGAGGTCAAGGGACAAGGGTGACGTGCCACCCTTAGTGCACCCAAACCAAATAGTTTAACACCAAGGAGGAAGATGAGACAATGTGTATGCACTTCCAGGTAATTTGTGATGGAGGAAAATGAGGCTCACATCCAAACATCGTGGATATCAAGGTAGAGTTCACCCCCAATTAAAGGGATGCGAAAAAGAGAATAAGAACAGTGAAGGGATCCCATTGATAGGGAAGCAATGTGATAGCTGAAGTAAAAACTTAACAACCCATAACAATTTTGTAAGGGGCAACGGTGAGATTACTATCTCAGAGTCGTTATGAGGCATATCGCTACAGGAGAGCGAGCCTCTAAGTGCTGGAAGTAAAATTGTTACTGGTGCAAGATATCAATTCACTTTCAGGAAGCTTGTTATAGTGAAGGTGGATTCAGTCATTGAAGGGGGTGAAATTTATGGAAGAATAAGAGAATTATAGAGGACAAAATCACTACAATAAATCCGCCTATGGATGGCGCCTTCACTCTTTGAGGAAAGACAAAAATTTCAGAAGGAAATCACTACAGGAAATCCACCTATTGATGGCACCTTCACTCTTTGAGGAAAAACAAAAATTTCAAAAGGAAATCGCTATAGAAAATCCACCTATGGATGGCACCTTCACTCCTTCCAATAAGGACATGAATAAAGCTCTGCTATTTCCAAAAAAAAGGCTCTGGATGCTTCTTGTGGCTCTTCACAACCCAGTCATCATTTTTTTAATTAATCTAAATTATGTAAAGAAATTAAATTAGTAAAACAAACTTCACACGACTTTTGCTTAATTTAACTATTATCTTTTTATCTAAACGTTACCTAGTTGATACTCCAATGCAACTTACTCAAATACATAAATATATCTAAGGAGAAATTGAACGGATATCAGTCCTCCATATACTAACAGTGAATAGTATACCAAAAACTCAATCAGTTCAGTTATTGAATTAGATTTGAGGAAATTTTGAAAGCAAATATCGATCCTTCGTTTATTAGTATTGAATCGTATTACATGGATAATTAAATGTCACTCTTCCTTTCTATAATGAACAAAATTAATATATTCCCATAATGACATGAATAAATCTCTGCTATTTCCAAAAAAAATAATAACTAAATTTAAAGTTATAATGCATGCCCATGGCAACGACCACCGAAGTTCGAGATCTATATATATACATAAAATCCATTATTAACCATTTATTCTAAATTCAAGCATCAAGAGGCTTGCCAATTTGACATTAGAGATATAATACAGAGATGGAAAAATTCTAAACCGAATATACATACAATTCAAAAATTATTACAATTACAATTCTCAATAAAAATGTTGCGACTAGCGATGAAGTACTTGATGATATTCCTCGGCACTGGCACTCCATCCATATCCCGCTTTCTAATCTCTGATACTTCACTGGTACCTCCCAATCAATGATAGGGGTACTCTTCTTCCCCTTTACCTCCCCGAGCCACAAAGGGGCCATGCAAACACACAACCATAAATCCTCTAGCTCCTAGCTCGCCTCGCAAGGTAGAGCCACCACTCTCTCTCTCAAGCTGGGTATCCTAATTCTCAGAAGTAAAACCAGTCAAACTTTCTATAGCATAATGTTTCCCATAACCAGTCTGATCCCTTTCTCATCTAGGCCATTTGTTTTATAGAATTTCCCCAAAACACATCCCCACTTGCACAATTAATTTTCTTATTGATTAAATAATTTATAATTATTCCCTAACTTACACTTGTCATTATTTCCTTAGGTTGCAAAAGTAATTCCAAATTTTATTTTAATTAAATTCAATTTCCCTCACTTTTCCTAAAAGCGCTCCTTAAATCACTCCTAGTTGTCTCTTTAGTCCCCTTATTCTCAATTAATGATTGATGCCTTTCTAAATTTGAGTTGAGTTAAAATAGGATTCTTCTCTAGTTAGACTAGTGTTAACTAGACTCAAGATACCTTTCTATGTGTACACAATATTTTATGCTTTATTCCTTTCTTATCTTAAATTCCAATTTGGTATTTTCTGCACACATGTGTATTGTATTAATTCTTTCGACTTATTTCATCCTTCTTAATTTATTGAATTGATTTACCTCTTTCCTATTTTATTTAAATTGTCAAATTTAGTTTTAGTATTCTCACCAAGCTTAGACTTAAGCTTAGACTTTTATTTGGGATTTAAAATTAACAATTTCAATCCTTAATTAATTAATTGATCCAACAGTTCTGAAGATTTTACAAGGTTAATTATTCACTCAAGGTTTTCTAGGCCACCTAGATTCATAGACTCAAGTGCTTCTTTCGTTACATGCCCTTCAAAACTCACCCTGTGCTCCAAGGGTGCCACTCGCCTTTGACTGGTTTTGGTAGTTTTCCAACCCCTAGAGTCAACACTCCATTCAGATGATGTGGTGAGAGATTAAGGGATTCTAAGAAATAAGGACCCTTCCTTATTTCACACCTCTTAGAAATCTTGGTGAGAAACTATCTCAGTCTACCCTCACAACATCATGGACCTCTCGAACTAGGTAATCGTTAACCTACAATTCGAGCCACGACGAGAGTGATAGTAGGCCGTGACAGGGACGCTACCACAACTCTCCCTCAATATCTAGTCTATGTGCATGACCCCTTTACTCCTTATTTGATTCATATTAGAAAGAAATCGTCAACCTGCATCCATCAACGAAACATTGTCAATGATCCATATACAAAATCATACTATAATCAATCATATGTCACATATGCAGAAATGAAATACTCAAACCAATACAATCCACTCCCTAACTCAATCTGGAGTCGAATGAGATCCATTGATGCCCTCGACACCCACAATCTATCAAGTGTTCTTCACACTCAGAGAAACTCGCCAATAGCATATGTCAACACACATATATCAAACAACATAAATCATAATCCATCAACATCATCATAAGAATCCATAAGTGAAACAAATAACCATATACTATAACCAGATCACTTGCACACAAGTGTCCTAAAAGAATAAGTCAATAACATGTGCTTGCAAGAGCAGGATGTTACATACCCCCCCTCTTGTTTTAAACTTCATCCCGAAGTTGTACAGTATATAAAATGCAGTAAATAAAGCATATGACAAGATCTATATGTCTAAACTATCAAATAAATATGGAAACTACTAGTGCATATCATATGCATCGTCCCAGGTAGCCAAGTGTGGACTATAATTGTCCCACTGGACCTTGACCTGATTGACTGTTCAACATCGTAGTTGTTGATTGTGATGGTCCAGAATGTGGATGGGATCCGTTGTGAGTGCACTCTCATCTGACACCTGCAAGGAACTCATGTCAATCACATGTGTAGAATCACTAACATAATGTCTCAAAACAGATACATGAAAAACATCATGCATATGCCTCAAAGAATCAGGCAAGGCTAGTCGATAGGCCATGGGATCTTTCCTTTCCACAACTTTGAAAGGTCCCACAAACTTAGGAGAGAGTTTAACACCCTTTCCAAACTTAATCGAAGTCTTGTGAAGTTTCGCTCGCAAGAAAACTCGGTCGCAACTTCATAATTGCGGTCAACGCAATGCACATCAACATATCTCTGCTTCTGATCTTGCCCCTCTTTACTCCTTTGTCTTATCATTTTCATTTTTTCTTCCATTTATTGGATCGCTTCTGGCCCTACCAAGACCCTATCCTCAAGTCAATCCCAACTCAATGGATTCTGACACGGTCGCCCGTAGAGAAACTCAAATAGTTCCATCTTAATGGTACTTTGATAGTTGTTGTTGTACGCAAACTCTACCAGTGGAAATAACTCTTCCCAACATTTTTGTTGTTCCATTACATACATACGCAACATATCTTCCAAAATTTGGTTCGTTTGTTCTATCTTCCCGTCTATCTCAGGGTGATATGTTGTACTAGAGTTCAACTGTGTCCCCAAGGTCTCTTGGAAACTGGTCCAAAAACATCCCATAAACATTGATCCTCTATCGGATATGATCCTTTTAGGAACACCATGAAATCTCACAATCTTGTTGATAAAAAATAGCTATGTCTGGTGCTTGATATGTCATACGCACGGGAATAAAATGGGCACTCTTCGTCAAAGTTTCAACTACCAAAAAAATCGAGTCGTTCCTTCTTGTCGTCAGCGAGAATCCAACAATAAGGGCCATTGAAATGACCTCTCATTTTGATTCTGGAATAGCGTGTGGCTCTATTAATCTTGTTAGATGTCTATGTTCATCCTTCACTTGCTGACATTCTAGACATATCACCATGTAGCTAAATATGTATGCCTTCATTCCTTTCCAGAAAAATAAGGGCTTAAGGTCTTCCCTCATCTTCATGAGTCCTAGATGAGCCATGTACACTGCTCTATGAGCTTCGTTTAAGATAAAACTTCTCAATTCATCGTTAGGCGGTACGTAAATCCGGTTATTATACCTCATCAATCCATTTTTGTCCAATGTATATCCTTCAAACTTTGGTACCAACATGGTATCTTGTCTGATATTTTCCTTAACCTCTTTATATCAATCATCGTCGCACTATATAGTTAGAATCTTTTCTTGAAGATTCGTTTGAAGAGGTATCACCGAAAATATGCGTGGTCTTCGACTCAATGCATCTACCACTTTTTTCACTGTTCCTTTTATGTAAGAAATATCAAAATTGTATTCTCTAAGCAATTCTGACCAATGGCTTTGTCGCACATTCAAGTCACTTTGCGTAAATATGTGTTTCAATCCACAATGATTTATTTTTAGTTTGAATTTCCATCCAATCAGATAGTGTCCCCACACTCTCAAGGCATACACAATGGCCAATAACTCCAAATCATGTGTTGCGTAGTTATCCTCACGCCTTCTTAATTTCCTTGAGATGTAAACGATCACTTGACCGTCTTGCATCAAGACTTTGCCTAAGTCTTCCTTGGATGCATCTGTGTATACCAAGAATTCCTTGTCCATGTCAGGGAGTATCGACATTGTCATCAACAAATCCTTGAGCCTTTGAAATTATTTCACGCACTTCTTGATCCATTCAAACTTCTTGTTTTTCTTTTGCAATTCTGTGATCGGATTCGCTATCTTCGAAAAAATTTCAATGAACCGTCGGTAATATCCGGATAAACACATAAATATGTGTACTTTCGATACGTTTGTTGATGCATTCCATTCCATAATATCCTCTACCTTCACTAGATCCACAACGATGCCTTCGATAGAGATAACATTCCTAAAGTAATGAATCCTCGATTGATAAAAAGAACATTTCAACAGTTTCCCATATAATTTGTTTTCTCATAAACACTGTATTACCAAGCGCAAATGTTTGTCATGTTCTTCTGTTGTCTGAGAATATATCAATATGTCATCAATGAATACTTGAACAAACTTTTCCAAGTATTCGCAGAACAACCCATTCATTAAGCTCATGAATACCCTCGGGGTGTTTGTTAGTCCAAATGGTAAAATGGTAAACTCATAGTGTCTGAACCTCATCTTGAAAGTGGTCTTAGGAATGTCTTCCTCTTTAATTCATAACTGGTGATAACTGGATCTCAAGTTGATCTTTGAAAACAATGTCGTGCCTTTCATTTGATCAAACAAATCATCTATTCTTGGCAACAAATATTGGTTCTTGATCATCACCTTTTTCAATTGATGGTAGTCAATGCAAAGTCTCCAGGACCCATCCTTCTTTCTTTTGAAAATAACAGGCACACCCAAAGGTGACACACTTGGACATATAAGTCCTAGGTCCAACAACTCCTTCAGTTTCATTTTCAAATCCTGTAACTCAGGTGTCGACATCCGATAAGGCGTTCTTGTTATCAGTTATGTTCTAGGTTTCAAGTCGATGGTAAACTTCAACTCTCTTTCGAGCGGCAATCCTGGTAACTCTTCTGGGAACACATCAAAAAATTCTCGTACTACCGAAAGGTTTTCTAATCCTTTCACCTCTCCTTTTTCGTTTAGTGCTAAGATTGCATATAGCTTTCATCCTTTGTGCATGCTCTTATGTAGTTGTAGGGAAGAAATGAACCTTAAGGACACTCCATGGTTTCTTCCTACAATCATTCTTCTCTGTCCCTCATCATCGGTCAAACTCAACCGCTTCATCTCACAGTTGAGTATCGCATCATGCGATTCCAACCAGTCCATATTGATCATGATGTCATAAGATCCTAAGATCGTGACATATAGGTCGAACCTTGTTACAAAATCTCCCAAGTTAACGCGACAATCCACAACCTTTCCTCCAACCTTTTGTTTGGCACCCGAAGCCATTTCTACGTATCTAAACTCGTCTTTCTCAACTAAAATTTTGGTCTTTCGTCTTGCTTGCCTGGATCTATCAAAATACTAAAATTTTGGTCGAATATGGTACCTGACATCTTGAGCATAGTGGAATGGTGCTCGTCGTGGTGGTTATTCACCGTTTCATGAATCCTGTGGGCCTTGCCCAAATCTACAACTGTAGTGTCTCTTGTTGATCTGGCCGCTCTGGCCTTATCAACTTGATAGTCTCACTGGTAATGTGGCTCTCCACATTTCCAACATCTGATCTTCGGTCCAATACTCCTGGTCCTGGAAGTAGAAGTTGTTGGCCTACCAGCCTGAAATCTTGGTATGTTCTGTTGGACAGGCCTAAATTTCTGCTATTGTGGGCGAAACTACTGCTCATGTTGTGGTCCTCTATAGGGAGTTCTATACTTAGGAGTCAATCATCATGGTGTCGTGAACGTGGATCCTCTTGATGTATCTCTATACCTTGATGTCTGTCTGGTTGGTGTCTGATATTGCTTCTCACCAAATGCCGCCTATCTAGTCGGTCTCGCAGGAGTCCTACCCTGACCCCCGCTGGTCAACTCTTCCTCATTTATGAGGGCCTTTTGGACTGCATCATGCAACATCTGAGGCATTAGGATCCTCACCTTCGCATGAATGATAATGTTAAGGCTGAACACAAACTTGTTGACATGTAGCTTCTCGGTGTTCAAATGTGGAGCATACCTAAGCAGCTCCATGAATCAGACCTCATACTCGGGCACCATATGAACACCTTGTTGTAAGGCATTGAACTCATTGATTTGGTGCACAATTAATTCCTCTGACAAATACCTCTCCTAGAACCATTCCCCAAAAAACTACCATGACATGTCTTCGACGACCATGTTCAGTTGAGGTAGGAGCATCTTCCACAATAGAAGAGTGCTTCGCTTCAGCTGAAATACCATCATGCGGACCTTCATGTTGGAGGTATAGTCACGAAGTGTGAATCACATCGCCATGTTCTCCAACCAAGCCTTAATGATTGAGCCATATTTGGCACCCATGAACTCGGGAAACTTAACCTTCTTGAGTTCTCTGTGAATACTACCACTGCAAGATGGAGCGCGTTGTGAACCCTCATTGGGTACAATTTCCCTGGTCTCATCTCTATCTAGTTGGTTAATCAGGGCCTCTGAAATCCTCTGAAAGGACCTTATCATACCAACCACATCCCCCACAACAATATGCTCCTATCCAAAGACTTGTTCTTCTCCTTGGGGGTTAGACCCCTCTGGTGTGGATGCTATTGGAGGCATCGCACCTATGCCCCTAGAACCACATCATCCACCTCCACAACGTCCTCTAACCATGATTACTTGCATGGACAAATTTTAATTTTAATTAGAGATAAGTTATTACTTAAGTATGTAATACGGTGGAATGCGCAATGATCCCAAGTCGTAGGGTTGAACCCGCTCTGATACCATATGTAACGGCCCCTCCGTTACGTCTAGGAATAATGAAGTACAATAGGTAAAAAAAAAAATTAAGCATTAGGAAATTAACATGAACACATAATTCATAGCAACACATAATCAACAAGACATCACAATTAAAATCATTACAAGTGACACATCATCGTAATTAATAACGACACAAGCCAATGCATTAACATAAATGATAGTGACACATGATCAACACATAAACATAAATAGTGACGCAGTTCCACACATCACAATCAAATGAAGAAATTATAGATAATGATCAACCATATCGTTGAATATTAAATAACTACCCACCCAACCTACCTTGCAAGGTTAGGACCTCCAGGACACATTAGCAATGCTCAAGAACATGATTCATCTGATTGATTTTTACCACTTAAGGTCTCAGGGATGGTGACTGTTCTGAGGAATAAGGAGGTGTCTAAATCCCACTAATCCAATCACAACGCATAACTCCAGTCTAGATTATCATTCATACACTAACATTATCACATGGTGCAAGAGAAATCTAACTACTAAACAAGTATACATCAACTTTATTTAATCGCGCAAGAGTAAACAAATTCTAAAACAATCATACATCCACATAATCAATAGCGCAAGAGTAATCGTCAACTCTATTTTCATGGCGCAAAAGTGATCATCAATTCTATCTTCATGGCGCAAGTAATCTAATCACAAAACCAATCCTACATCCAGATAATT
>JASDQU010738846.1:93496-103563 GCA_032191745.1 Picea mariana
CACAATATTTTATGCTTTATTCCTTTCTTATCTTAAATTCCAATTTGGTATTTTCTGCACACATGTGTATTGTATTAATTCTTTCGACTTATTTCATCCTTCTTAATTTATTGAATTGATTTACCTCTTTCCTATTTTATTTAAATTGTCAAATTTAGTTTTAGTATTCTCACCAAGCTTAGACTTAAGCTTAGACTTTTATTTGGGATTTAAAATTAACAATTTCAATCCTTAATTAATTAATTGATCCAACAGTTCTGAAGATTTTACAAGGTTAATTATTCACTCAAGGTTTTCTAGGCCACCTAGATTCATAGACTCAAGTGCTTCTTTCGTTACATGCCCTTCAAAACTCACCCTGTGCTCCAAGGGTGCCACTCGCCTTTGACTGGTTTTGGTAGTTTTCCAACCCCTAGAGTCAACACTCCATTCAGATGATGTGGTGAGAGATTAAGGGATTCTAAGAAATAAGGACCCTTCCTTATTTCACACCTCTTAGAAATCTTGGTGAGAAACTATCTCAGTCTACCCTCACAACATCATGGACCTCTCGAACTAGGTAATCGTTAACCTACAATTCGAGCCACGACGAGAGTGATAGTAGGCCGTGACAGGGACGCTACCACAACTCTCCCTCAATATCTAGTCTATGTGCATGACCCCTTTACTCCTTATTTGATTCATATTAGAAAGAAATCGTCAACCTGCATCCATCAACGAAACATTGTCAATGATCCATATACAAAATCATACTATAATCAATCATATGTCACATATGCAGAAATGAAATACTCAAACCAATACAATCCACTCCCTAACTCAATCTGGAGTCGAATGAGATCCATTGATGCCCTCGACACCCACAATCTATCAAGTGTTCTTCACACTCAGAGAAACTCGCCAATAGCATATGTCAACACACATATATCAAACAACATAAATCATAATCCATCAACATCATCATAAGAATCCATAAGTGAAACAAATAACCATATACTATAACCAGATCACTTGCACACAAGTGTCCTAAAAGAATAAGTCAATAACATGTGCTTGCAAGAGCAGGATGTTACATACCCCCCCTCTTGTTTTAAACTTCATCCCGAAGTTGTACAGTATATAAAATGCAGTAAATAAAGCATATGACAAGATCTATATGTCTAAACTATCAAATAAATATGGAAACTACTAGTGCATATCATATGCATCGTCCCAGGTAGCCAAGTGTGGACTATAATTGTCCCACTGGACCTTGACCTGATTGACTGTTCAACATCGTAGTTGTTGATTGTGATGGTCCAGAATGTGGATGGGATCCGTTGTGAGTGCACTCTCATCTGACACCTGCAAGGAACTCATGTCAATCACATGTGTAGAATCACTAACATAATGTCTCAAAACAGATACATGAAAAACATCATGCATATGCCTCAAAGAATCAGGCAAGGCTAGTCGATAGGCCATGGGATCTTTCCTTTCCACAACTTTGAAAGGTCCCACAAACTTAGGAGAGAGTTTAACACCCTTTCCAAACTTAATCGAAGTCTTGTGAAGTTTCGCTCGCAAGAAAACTCGGTCGCAACTTCATAATTGCGGTCAACGCAATGCACATCAACATATCTCTGCTTCTGATCTTGCCCCTCTTTACTCCTTTGTCTTATCATTTTCATTTTTTCTTCCATTTATTGGATCGCTTCTGGCCCTACCAAGACCCTATCCTCAAGTCAATCCCAACTCAATGGATTCTGACACGGTCGCCCGTAGAGAAACTCAAATAGTTCCATCTTAATGGTACTTTGATAGTTGTTGTTGTACGCAAACTCTACCAGTGGAAATAACTCTTCCCAACATTTTTGTTGTTCCATTACATACATACGCAACATATCTTCCAAAATTTGGTTCGTTTGTTCTATCTTCCCGTCTATCTCAGGGTGATATGTTGTACTAGAGTTCAACTGTGTCCCCAAGGTCTCTTGGAAACTGGTCCAAAAACATCCCATAAACATTGATCCTCTATCGGATATGATCCTTTTAGGAACACCATGAAATCTCACAATCTTGTTGATAAAAAATAGCTATGTCTGGTGCTTGATATGTCATACGCACGGGAATAAAATGGGCACTCTTCGTCAAAGTTTCAACTACCAAAAAAATCGAGTCGTTCCTTCTTGTCGTCAGCGAGAATCCAACAATAAGGGCCATTGAAATGACCTCTCATTTTGATTCTGGAATAGCGTGTGGCTCTATTAATCTTGTTAGATGTCTATGTTCATCCTTCACTTGCTGACATTCTAGACATATCACCATGTAGCTAAATATGTATGCCTTCATTCCTTTCCAGAAAAATAAGGGCTTAAGGTCTTCCCTCATCTTCATGAGTCCTAGATGAGCCATGTACACTGCTCTATGAGCTTCGTTTAAGATAAAACTTCTCAATTCATCGTTAGGCGGTACGTAAATCCGGTTATTATACCTCATCAATCCATTTTTGTCCAATGTATATCCTTCAAACTTTGGTACCAACATGGTATCTTGTCTGATATTTTCCTTAACCTCTTTATATCAATCATCGTCGCACTATATAGTTAGAATCTTTTCTTGAAGATTCGTTTGAAGAGGTATCACCGAAAATATGCGTGGTCTTCGACTCAATGCATCTACCACTTTTTTCACTGTTCCTTTTATGTAAGAAATATCAAAATTGTATTCTCTAAGCAATTCTGACCAATGGCTTTGTCGCACATTCAAGTCACTTTGCGTAAATATGTGTTTCAATCCACAATGATTTATTTTTAGTTTGAATTTCCATCCAATCAGATAGTGTCCCCACACTCTCAAGGCATACACAATGGCCAATAACTCCAAATCATGTGTTGCGTAGTTATCCTCACGCCTTCTTAATTTCCTTGAGATGTAAACGATCACTTGACCGTCTTGCATCAAGACTTTGCCTAAGTCTTCCTTGGATGCATCTGTGTATACCAAGAATTCCTTGTCCATGTCAGGGAGTATCGACATTGTCATCAACAAATCCTTGAGCCTTTGAAATTATTTCACGCACTTCTTGATCCATTCAAACTTCTTGTTTTTCTTTTGCAATTCTGTGATCGGATTCGCTATCTTCGAAAAAATTTCAATGAACCGTCGGTAATATCCGGATAAACACATAAATATGTGTACTTTCGATACGTTTGTTGATGCATTCCATTCCATAATATCCTCTACCTTCACTAGATCCACAACGATGCCTTCGATAGAGATAACATTCCTAAAGTAATGAATCCTCGATTGATAAAAAGAACATTTCAACAGTTTCCCATATAATTTGTTTTCTCATAAACACTGTATTACCAAGCGCAAATGTTTGTCATGTTCTTCTGTTGTCTGAGAATATATCAATATGTCATCAATGAATACTTGAACAAACTTTTCCAAGTATTCGCAGAACAACCCATTCATTAAGCTCATGAATACCCTCGGGGTGTTTGTTAGTCCAAATGGTAAAATGGTAAACTCATAGTGTCTGAACCTCATCTTGAAAGTGGTCTTAGGAATGTCTTCCTCTTTAATTCATAACTGGTGATAACTGGATCTCAAGTTGATCTTTGAAAACAATGTCGTGCCTTTCATTTGATCAAACAAATCATCTATTCTTGGCAACAAATATTGGTTCTTGATCATCACCTTTTTCAATTGATGGTAGTCAATGCAAAGTCTCCAGGACCCATCCTTCTTTCTTTTGAAAATAACAGGCACACCCAAAGGTGACACACTTGGACATATAAGTCCTAGGTCCAACAACTCCTTCAGTTTCATTTTCAAATCCTGTAACTCAGGTGTCGACATCCGATAAGGCGTTCTTGTTATCAGTTATGTTCTAGGTTTCAAGTCGATGGTAAACTTCAACTCTCTTTCGAGCGGCAATCCTGGTAACTCTTCTGGGAACACATCAAAAAATTCTCGTACTACCGAAAGGTTTTCTAATCCTTTCACCTCTCCTTTTTCGTTTAGTGCTAAGATTGCATATAGCTTTCATCCTTTGTGCATGCTCTTATGTAGTTGTAGGGAAGAAATGAACCTTAAGGACACTCCATGGTTTCTTCCTACAATCATTCTTCTCTGTCCCTCATCATCGGTCAAACTCAACCGCTTCATCTCACAGTTGAGTATCGCATCATGCGATTCCAACCAGTCCATATTGATCATGATGTCATAAGATCCTAAGATCGTGACATATAGGTCGAACCTTGTTACAAAATCTCCCAAGTTAACGCGACAATCCACAACCTTTCCTCCAACCTTTTGTTTGGCACCCGAAGCCATTTCTACGTATCTAAACTCGTCTTTCTCAACTAAAATTTTGGTCTTTCGTCTTGCTTGCCTGGATCTATCAAAATACTAAAATTTTGGTCGAATATGGTACCTGACATCTTGAGCATAGTGGAATGGTGCTCGTCGTGGTGGTTATTCACCGTTTCATGAATCCTGTGGGCCTTGCCCAAATCTACAACTGTAGTGTCTCTTGTTGATCTGGCCGCTCTGGCCTTATCAACTTGATAGTCTCACTGGTAATGTGGCTCTCCACATTTCCAACATCTGATCTTCGGTCCAATACTCCTGGTCCTGGAAGTAGAAGTTGTTGGCCTACCAGCCTGAAATCTTGGTATGTTCTGTTGGACAGGCCTAAATTTCTGCTATTGTGGGCGAAACTACTGCTCATGTTGTGGTCCTCTATAGGGAGTTCTATACTTAGGAGTCAATCATCATGGTGTCGTGAACGTGGATCCTCTTGATGTATCTCTATACCTTGATGTCTGTCTGGTTGGTGTCTGATATTGCTTCTCACCAAATGCCGCCTATCTAGTCGGTCTCGCAGGAGTCCTACCCTGACCCCCGCTGGTCAACTCTTCCTCATTTATGAGGGCCTTTTGGACTGCATCATGCAACATCTGAGGCATTAGGATCCTCACCTTCGCATGAATGATAATGTTAAGGCTGAACACAAACTTGTTGACATGTAGCTTCTCGGTGTTCAAATGTGGAGCATACCTAAGCAGCTCCATGAATCAGACCTCATACTCGGGCACCATATGAACACCTTGTTGTAAGGCATTGAACTCATTGATTTGGTGCACAATTAATTCCTCTGACAAATACCTCTCCTAGAACCATTCCCCAAAAAACTACCATGACATGTCTTCGACGACCATGTTCAGTTGAGGTAGGAGCATCTTCCACAATAGAAGAGTGCTTCGCTTCAGCTGAAATACCATCATGCGGACCTTCATGTTGGAGGTATAGTCACGAAGTGTGAATCACATCGCCATGTTCTCCAACCAAGCCTTAATGATTGAGCCATATTTGGCACCCATGAACTCGGGAAACTTAACCTTCTTGAGTTCTCTGTGAATACTACCACTGCAAGATGGAGCGCGTTGTGAACCCTCATTGGGTACAATTTCCCTGGTCTCATCTCTATCTAGTTGGTTAATCAGGGCCTCTGAAATCCTCTGAAAGGACCTTATCATACCAACCACATCCCCCACAACAATATGCTCCTATCCAAAGACTTGTTCTTCTCCTTGGGGGTTAGACCCCTCTGGTGTGGATGCTATTGGAGGCATCGCACCTATGCCCCTAGAACCACATCATCCACCTCCACAACGTCCTCTAACCATGATTACTTGCATGGACAAATTTTAATTTTAATTAGAGATAAGTTATTACTTAAGTATGTAATACGGTGGAATGCGCAATGATCCCAAGTCGTAGGGTTGAACCCGCTCTGATACCATATGTAACGGCCCCTCCGTTACGTCTAGGAATAATGAAGTACAATAGGTAAAAAAAAAAATTAAGCATTAGGAAATTAACATGAACACATAATTCATAGCAACACATAATCAACAAGACATCACAATTAAAATCATTACAAGTGACACATCATCGTAATTAATAACGACACAAGCCAATGCATTAACATAAATGATAGTGACACATGATCAACACATAAACATAAATAGTGACGCAGTTCCACACATCACAATCAAATGAAGAAATTATAGATAATGATCAACCATATCGTTGAATATTAAATAACTACCCACCCAACCTACCTTGCAAGGTTAGGACCTCCAGGACACATTAGCAATGCTCAAGAACATGATTCATCTGATTGATTTTTACCACTTAAGGTCTCAGGGATGGTGACTGTTCTGAGGAATAAGGAGGTGTCTAAATCCCACTAATCCAATCACAACGCATAACTCCAGTCTAGATTATCATTCATACACTAACATTATCACATGGTGCAAGAGAAATCTAACTACTAAACAAGTATACATCAACTTTATTTAATCGCGCAAGAGTAAACAAATTCTAAAACAATCATACATCCACATAATCAATAGCGCAAGAGTAATCGTCAACTCTATTTTCATGGCGCAAAAGTGATCATCAATTCTATCTTCATGGCGCAAGTAATCTAATCACAAAACCAATCCTACATCCAGATAATTGATAGCGCAAGTAATATAAGTACTTAATTAATCACACATCAACATTATATCTAGGCGCATGAGTAATCTAAATACATAATCAATCAAAGGTAATTCAAGACTAGATTCATTGACCACAACCAACCATTTATTTATTCATGTGCACAAATCATATATTCTAGTTATTCCATTATTCAACAACAATTAAATGCAAAAGAGTGAAGAGAATAAGACATAATGATTAATAAGATTATGAGGGAAATAGCAAGATCCATGTAAAATAATTGCATCCAACAATTACACTCGCCCAAGTAAGATTCAATCAAGTCAAGCATCATTTGTTAACATTCCCATCTACTGTAATATATTATTACACAATATCACAAGAAATACAATTTACATACTGAAATGTAAGGGAAAGTTAAATTTCATATTCATTAGATTACCCATAAGATGATAAATCTTCTCAAGCAGTATAATACATTTAACGCTACTTGCATTAGGTATCCATCTATAAAACAAAAGAATCATTCATAAACATCATTATTAAAAAGTCAAGGCTGGCATAACCCTCTTTAAGGAACTAAGAGGGTTAAACATAACTATAACAAGGAAGGATTGCTAGGCTACCTTATGCTTCTAAGAAAAGGGAACTATAAGAATTTTTACCCCTAAGGAAGAGTAAAGGAGAAACTCAGATACTGTCTTGCATATCCAAATAAGAACCTAAGAAGAGCATGACACAATAAGTAATGAAATGCGGACCTTGTATGTCCGCTAGCATGATCATGGGTTAAGGATCAATGAAGACCCAAAATTCCTTTAAATAATTGAAAGCTATTAAATAATAAAGAGCTATTAAATAATACCAAGCTACTAAATAATGCAATTTATTAAGTAATACCAAGCTATTAATTAACACAAAGCTTTTAAGTAGTACAAGTCCTAGTTGCAGGTCTTTTTATAATGTGTTTATTAATTTAATAATAAGTTTTAATGAAGAGAGGTGAAGGGACAAGGGTGGCACGCCACCCTTAGTGCACCCAAACCAAATAGTTTAATGCCAAGGAAGAATATGAGACAATGCGTCTGCACTTCCAGGTAATTTGTGATGGAGGAAAACGACGCTCACATCCAAACATCACGGATATCAAGGTAGAGTTCACCTCCAATTAAAGGGTTGCGGAAAAGAGAAGAACAGTGAAGGGCTCCCATCGACAAGGAAGCAATGTGATAGCTGAAGTAAAAAATTAACAAGCCATAACAATTCTTGAAGGGGCAACGATGGGATTACTATCTTAGAGACGTTATGAGGCAGATCGCTACAGGAAAGAGAGCCTCTAAGTTTTGGAATTAAAATCGTTATTGGTGCAAGATATCAATTCGTTGTCAGGAAGCTCGTTATAGTGAAGGTGAATTCAATCATTGAAGGAGGAAAAATTTCTGGAAGAATAAGAGAATGCTAGAGGACGAAATCACTACAAGAAATCTGCCTATGGATGGCGCCTTGACTCTTTGAGGAAAAAGAAAAATTTCAGAAGGAAATCGCTTAAGGAAATCTGCCTATGGATGGAGCCTTCACTCTTTGAGGAAAAAAAAAATTCGGAAGGAAATTGCTACAGTAAATTGGCCTATGGATGGCACCTTCACTCCTTCCAATATTGACATGAATAAATCTCTACTATTTCCCAAAAAAAGGCTCTGGATTCTTCTTGTGGCTCTTCACAACCCAGTCATCATTGTTTTGATTAATCTAAATTATGTAAAGAAATTAAATTAGTAAAACAACCTTCACACGACTTTTGTTTAATTTAACTATTATCTTTTTATCTAAATGTTACCTAGATGATACTCCAATGCAATTTACTCAAATACATAAATATTTTTTTTTTGTTTGTTAATTTGTGCAGGACCTGCGATTAACCTGTGGCTTGAGAAACCGCGACTCAGGGGCATCTAAGCCGTCAAAATCACCCGGGGATCGCACCCGGCCTGAGCCACACCAACCCTTAACATGGTTGGATTTTTTGTCCCCGCAGGTTTTCGAACCAGTGACTTTAACATCACGGAATGGCTTAACAACACACTCCGTCACCGACTGTCCTACACCTCGGGGACTGTCAAATACATAAATATATCTAAGGAGAAATTGAACAGATATCAGTCCTCCATATACTAACAATGAATAGTATACCAAAAACTCAATCACTTCATTTATTGAATTAGATCTGAGGCAATTTCGAAAGAGAATATCGTTCCTTCGTTTATTAGTAGTGAATTGTATTACATGGATAATTAAATTTCGCACTTCCTTTCTATAATGAAAAAAATTAATATATTCGCATAATGACATGAATAAAGCTCTGCTATTTCCAAAAAATACTGATAACTAAATTTAAACTTGTAATGTATGCCCATGGCAACGACCACCGAAGTTCGAGATCTATTTATATACATAAAATTCATTATCAACCATTTATTCTAAATTCAAGCATCAAGAGGCTTACCAATTTGACATCAGAGATATAATACAGAGATGGAAAATTTCTAAACTTCATATATATGCAATTAAAAAATTATTACAATTACAATTCTCAATAAAAATACCATGATCGTCGATGAAGGACTTGATGATATTCCTGGGCACTGGCGCTCCATCCGACTCCCGCTTGCTAATCTCTGAGACTTCACAGGTACCTCCCAACCAATGTTAGGGGTACTCTTCTTCCCCCTTAGCACCCCGAGCCACAAAAGGGCCACACACACACACAACCAAAAATCCTCTAGCTCCTAGCTCACCTCGCAAGGTAGAGCCACCACTCTCTCTCAAGATGGGTATGCAAACTCTCATAAGTAAAACCAATCAAAATTTATGCAGCATAAATTTTCCCATAACCAATCTGATCCCTTTCTCATCTAGGCCATTTGTTTTATAGAATTTTTCCAAAACACATCCCCACTTGTACAATTAATTCACTTATCAATTAAATAATTTAGAATTATTCCCCCTCTTACACTTGTCATTCTTTCCTTAGGTTGCACAAGTAATTCCAAATTTTATTTTAATTAAATTCAATTTCCCTCACTTCTCCTAAAAGCGCTCCTTAAATCACTCCTAGTTGTCTCTTTATTCCTCTTATTCCCAATTAATGACTGTTGCCTTTCTAAATCTGAGTTGAATTAAAATAGGATTCTTCTCTAGTTAGACTAGTGTTAACTAGACTCTAGATACCTTTCTATGCATACACAATCTTTTATCCTTTATTCCTTTCTTATATTAAATTTCAATTTGGTATTTTCTGCACACATGTGTATTGTATTAATTATTTAGACTTATTTCATCCTTCTTAATTTCTTGGATTGATTTACCTCCAAGACACATATGCAACGCTCAAGCCCAGGATTTGTTAAGAACCAATACCATATCTGAAGATATAATCACCACAAATACTGAATACACAATATATCCACAAAGCAAGATAGAAGAAACCACACAATATTATTATCAAACCCTTGAGGTAGGGAAACACCATACAATGGATCCTATTATGGAAGGGATCCTCTCCTGTT
>JASDQU010738846.1:104437-123816 GCA_032191745.1 Picea mariana
CCTACTTCGATTATGAGGATATCAAAGAGGACAAGAAGATAAGGCATGCCGTCACGAAGCTGAAAGGACATGCAGCCTTATGGTGGGACGAGCTGCAGGCAGACAGACGTTCCAAGGGCAGACAGAAGATCAAAAGTTGGGATCGGATGATCGCCAAGTTGAAGGCGAAATTTATTCCGAGGGACTACCAGATCACACTGTTCAGGCGCATGCAGAACCTGAGACAGAAGTTGATGACAGTGAAGGAGTACACCGAAGAATTCTACAGGCTCAATATTCGAGATGGTCATAGGGAGAGTGATGACGAAAAGGTGGCAAGATACCTGAATGGTCTCAGGTATGATATTCAGGATGAATTGAGCATGCTGACCATCCGGACAGTTGAGGATGCGTATCAGATGGCTCTGAAGGCCGAAGGCGAGGTAGAAGCCAGCCTAGAGGAAAACCTGTTGTTCAAGAGCGAACACAAAAGCCCAGGGAGGATTGGAAGAAGCCTCAGGGTAGAGCTGAGAGAGGTGGAACCTCACAGCAGAGACAGCAAAATGCCGAGCCGAGGAGGTATCCAGATGATCAGCAGGGTGGATATGCTGACGCAAATACATTTCCTCGTGCCCGAGGCAGAGGAAGAGGCAGAGGAGGAGTTATCACATGTTTCACGTGTGGTAAAGATGGGCATAAATCCGTTGACTGTCTAGAGAGGAAAATGGACGGAGGAAAGGCTCACGTCGCTGAGGCGCAGAGGCGTGACACGAACAGTGAAGATGCAGACAGCGAGAGGTCACTTGGAATGCATAAGGTCCTTTTGAAACCCAAGAAGGAGGTGGACGGCGCAGTGCAGAGGAGCAGACTGTTCAGAACGGCTTGTACAGCCAAGGATAGAAAATGCAAAGTAATCATCGATAGTGGGAGCACTGATAATCTCGTTTCAACCGAGATGGTGGAGAAATTGGAGCTGCCAACGACTAAGCACCCGAGTCCATATAAAGTCTCGTGGTTACAGAAGGGACACCGGGTAAGTGTCACAAACCAATGTTTAGTTAAATTTAAAATTGGGAATTATCATGATGAGATCCTATGCGATGTTATTCCCATGGACGTGTGCCACATACTGTTGGGTAGACGATGGCAGTATGACACAAATGTTGTTCATGATGGGAGGATGAACACATATACCTTGGAGAAGGATGGAAGACTCCATAAACTGCTGCCGATAAAAGATAAAGAAGTGAAACCAGAAGTTAGCAGTACGATACTTCTTATGAGTGGGAAGGAGCTTCTCACAGAGTTGGAGAAGAACGAAGATCCATAGTTCTTTGTTGTCAGGAAACCGAGAATTGTTCTGACAAGAACAAGAGTGGATGACTTGCCAGAAGAGATCCAGCAACTGCTGGGAGAGTTTGCTGACATCATCGTGGATGAACTGTCGTGTTCATTGCCACCGATGAGGAGTGTGAGTCACCATATTGACCTCATACCCGGAGCAAGTTTTCCGAATAAGGCAGCATACAGGTTGACACCTCAGGAGAACAAGGAGGTCAAAAGGCAGGTTCAGGATCTGCAGGATAAGGGACTAGTGAGAGAGAGTCTAAGTCCATGTGCCGTTCCAACGGTACTGAGTCCGAAGAAGGATGGAGGCTGGAGGATGTGTACAGACTCCAGGGCCATAAACAAGATCACCATCAGGTACAGGTTCCCATTGCCGAGGATGGACGACTTGATGGATTTCCTGAGTGGAGAAAATTATTTCTCCAAGATAGATCTCAAGAGCGGATACCATCAGATTCGAATGAGAGAGGGAGATGAGTGGAAAACGACATTCAAGACAAACGAAGGTTTGTACGAATGGCTGGTCATGCCGTTCAGGCTGACAAATGCACCCAGCACTTTTATGCGGCTGATGAATGAAGTCCTGCGGGAATTCATTGGCAAATTTGTGGTGGTGTACCTGGATGATATACTGATTTTCAATAAAACCAGGGAAGAACACTTGAGGCATTTGGCCATTGTGATGAGGAGGCTGCAGCAGGAGAAGCTGCTGATTAATTTAAGGAAGTGTTCTTTTATGCAGACATAACTCATATATCTGGGTTTTGTAATATCGGCAAATGAGTTGAAGATGGATCCTGAGAAGGTTGAAGTAATCAGAAATTGGCCATCGCCGAGGAATATCTTTGAGGTAAGGAGCTTCCATGGTTTGGCAAGCTTCTACAGAAAATTCATTCAGAATTTCAGCAGAATCAGTGCAGCGATGATGGATACGGTGAGGAAGCGGCACAAGGTTTTTCAGTGGACAGCCGAGGCTGAGAAAAGCTTCAATCTGCTGAAGCGAAAGATAACTGAGCAACCAATTCTAGTGCTGCCAGATTTTCCGAAAACCTTCCAGGTGAAGTGTGATGCCAGTGGGTATGATGTTGGAGGGGTTTTGAGCCAGGATGACAGACCTGTGGCATACTACAGCGAGAAGCTAGATGATGCAAAATTGAAATACTCCACGTATGATAAAGAATTCTATGCCATCATCCAGGCATTGAAGAAGTGGAGGCACTATCTTATACCCAAAGAATTTGTGCTGTACAGTGATAATCACGCACTGCAATTCGTGAGTCAGCAGGAGAAGCTGAATCAAAAGCATGCGAAGTGGGTAGAGTACATGCAGAATTTCACGTTTGTGATCAAGCACATTTTGGGGACTGCGAATAAGGTCGTTGATGCCTTGAGCAGGAAGTGCTTTTTGCTGCAGGAATTCAGGGTCAAAACCTTAGGTTTTGAAAATTTAAAAGATATGTATGCGAGCGACGCAGATTTTGGCGAGGCATACGAAGCAGCTGAGAACCCATTTCTCAGGGATAGGAGTCCGTGGATTGATTTCTTAGTCCAGGATGGATTGTTGTTTCGGGGCAATCAACTGTGTATTCCAGATTGCTCTTTGAGAGAGAATTTGGTAAAGGAGAAGTATAGTGGAGGCTTAGCAGGTCATTTTGGGCATGACAAAACGTTCGCCAAGCTGAGCGAATCGTATTTTTGGCCAGGTATGCGATCAGATGTGAAAAGGTATGTTGACAGGTGTCGGATATGTCAACACGCGAAGGGCCGAAGACAGAATGCTGGGTTATATCAGCCACTGCCCATACCTGAGAGGCCTTGGGAGGCAATCATTATGGATTTTGTGTTGGGCTTGCCGAGAAAACAGAGAGGCGTGGATTCCATTTTTGTTGTGGTGGACAGGTTCTCGAAGATGGCACATTTTATCCCGTGTCATAAGAGAAGCGATGCAACCCACATCGCGAATTTGTTTTTCAAAGAGATCGTGCGATTGCATGGATTGCCGCGGAGCATAGTCTCGGATCGAGATACGAAATTCATAGGTCACTTTTGGAGGACGCTATGGAAGAAGCTGGGGACTGACTTAGCATTCATCTCATCTTATCATCCGCAGACAGATGGGTAGACAGAAGTCATCAACAGGAGCCTGGGGGACTTATTGAGAAGCCTGGTGACGGAGCATCACACCGGTTGGGATCAGATCCTACCACAGGCAGAATTCGCGTACAACGATTCGGTGAATCGGAGCACAGGTAAGAGCCCATTTCAAATTTTGTATGGGACATAGACGAGAAGAGTGTCTGAGCTCAGGGAGCCAGAACAAGCTGAGACTAGCAGCGCGAGAGCTGAGGAATTCGCCGAGGCAATGCAAGAACTTCACGCACAGGTGAAGCAGCAATTGCAGAAGACGAATCAAGAGTACAAGCGCAGAGCCGATCAGAGGAAGAGACAACTTCAGTTTGAAGTTGGAGACATGGTTTTGGCGCACCTGAGGAAAGAAAGGTTCCCAAGAGGAACATACAACAAGCTCAAGATGAAGAAGATTGGACCGTGCAAAGTCCTGAAGAAATTCGGGGAAAATGCATATGAGCTTGAGTTACCGGAAGGCATCGGGATATCTCCGATCTTCAACATATCGGATTTATACCCGTATAAAACTGATGGAGAAGACACTGGAACTGAGGAACCAGTGATCCAGTGGCAGAAACAGCTACCAGTTGCACAGAAGCCACAGATGGAGTGCATACTGGGGAAGAGAGCAGGTAAAAAGACCAGGAGGAAGCAATATTTTGAATACCTGGTCAAATGGAAGAACCACCCAGTGGAGGATGCCAGCTGGGAGACAGAGGCAGTTATACAAAAACATGGGCAGACTGTACAGGAGCTCATGAGCAGGAGCCCATGAAATCTTTTGAGCCGAGGAGTATGATGCAGGAGCATCGCTCCCCTATCAAGCGAGCCAGCGCAAGGAGGCAAAATGAACAGCTGGACAACGCCAGCATTCAAAATTTTGAACCATTGTGATATATGGCTGTGCCAAGCATTAATGTTTTGATGTGATGAAGCGCACTTGTACATTGTAACGGACCTTGAGCGGATAATCTCTCGTCCTTAGGTAGATGAGGCATTTACTTAGATTTAATGCAGGTAGATAGAAACTTATTGTAGATTAGACAGTCGCCGTTTGAGAGGGAAAACGGAGTATAGACACCCTCCCTTGTATCATTGTATCATGAGCATTTAGATTATCAAGCATTAGCATCGAGCAAAAAAGGAGAGCAGAGCAGAGATCTTGTGAAGAACCCTCCATGTACAGTTATTGAATTAATAGGAAGAGCCCTGATTCAATTCCATGGACGCGTTTGATCTCTATGTGTTGCTAATATTTGCTTGTGCATGTTTGCTTCTTTCTATGATTATCTGTTATATGCTGCTTATGTGATTGCATATCAGGTTTGAAACCTGAGAGAGTGAAGGAATGAGTTTCAATTGTTTCTCTATTTAGGACAGGAGATTCCTGCATAGAGGCAGTCGAATCCCTCCGCATAGAGTGCGTCAAGAAGGCTAAACAGTTGAACTTTTGTTCTCAGTTCGTTCAGAGTGAGTTGAATTGTTCGAGCCGTGCAGGTGAGTGATGGCCAAGTTTGAGTTTCAGTAGCAAGTCTGAGAAGGGGAAGGTTGAAGCTGTTGCGGGCGTGAGCGCACAGGACCCAGAAGACTTCAATACTTTTGGAAGTGATTGAAGACTGAGCATACGGAGCATGTTCGAGAAGTCTCTAAATGAACTTGAGTTGATAAAAGCTCGGAAGTGAGAGTTCCTTTGGTTGCTATGAAATCGACCCCAGTGGAGGCTGCACAGAACGAAGGTGGTGGAGCGGAGATCTCTTCATAGAGGAAGAGAATCGACGACTTGAATCGTCGCGAAGAATCGCAAAGTTCCGTGAGTCGTCGGATCTGGATGAAGGAGCGAGGGGTTTAACCCTCAAGTGGCAGAAGAATCCTTGGTCATCGCACATCGGCGAATCAGGATTGGAGAGTGCAAGAATCACATGCACGTTGATATCGTGATGTGCGATCCCCCAATTTGATTTGAGCCGTCGATCGCTGGTGGGACAGGTGGCACGAATCTGGGCATCGGAGTTTCAACGTTCGGGGTTTCTAGCAGCAGGAAACTTGGATTCGTGGACCCGCGATCCATGAAATCCTGATGTGATGTGGCAGTGTGGGGCCTGAGAGAGTGCAGAGTCCAGGTGGCCTCGCGTCAGGGAACTCGGTACCTCGGCGTATGGGATTTGAAGAGCCAGGAGGTTGACATCGCAGGTCGCGATATCCCAATAGGGACAAGCCCGATATCTGGAACATTGACCGTTGACCATTGGCGTTCGGGGTTCGGTGGTTGAGTGACTGAGAACAGGGTCACAACCTCGTGAAATCGCGAGACCCGATCTCCTGATTTCCAAAGGGAGGATCGGCGAGGAGGCTGTGGGTGTTAGAACTCCCGAGGGAGTCGAAAGAGCTTGGCTCTTCGGGCCATGGAAGGTGAAGGTCCTGGTGGTGCGACTGTGCCGTCGAGGGAAGGTTGGCACCACATACCTACAATGTTTAAGGTCACCAAAATTTTCTCTAGAAGTGACAGAAATATAGAAGAAACTAAGAATAGGTACTATGCCCATTTGGAGGATATAATTGAGTGTGATTTTAATTCCTCTAATAGTTTTATTTGAGGTTAAATTGTACACTCTACAGATGCATGAATGTGATCCTAAAAGAATTATTATTGATCATGATAATGGATTTACCATGGTTAATACAAGGGCATTTGAACCAGGTACAAAGCCTTATGTTCTTCCAAGTCAATGTGAGAAAGTATTTTACTCAGAGGTACCTGGTACAACAGGTTGGTCATATGTTGTTAGATATGATCCAAGAGGAAGACCAGTAAAGTATAATCATCTAGTCAATGATGAAGATAATTACGAGGAAGAAGATCATGATTATGCAGATCAAGAGCTAGTGGCTCATGTAGTCGATGTGTTAGATGAATAAGTTGAATAATTTTATCATCCAAATGTAGGAGACGACGATCTCATTGATGATATTGATAACTATATTAGTGAAAATGACGTTGATGATGATGTTCATAGGAAGGAGCCTTTTTCCAATATCGATTATGAACTGGATCCTAATACATATGTTGAGCTGGATGAAAAAGAGGATGATTGATAATTAATTTTTGAAAAAAAGAGGTATGTGTTTATATCTTTTATATGATCTTTATATGTTTTTATTTTGTATAATATAGTATATGATACATGTTCTTTAGAATTTCAAATTAGGTAATATGGGGGAATTGAGAGTGATGTGAGGGGGGAGGGGGGGGCATAATTAGAGATTCCACCTTCATGTGGTTTCCCATGTTTAGTAGAGAATGAACTATTCTCGAAACGAAGAGGAGATATGCGCGACTGCGCCTAGTCATACCAATAATGTAGGTATGTCCATCATCAATTCATCATGTAAACCATAAAACCTGATTTACTGGAGTCATCTATTTGTTCCCAGTGAATGGATGTGTTGTTGTTGACATGGAATGGGACAATAGATGTACCTTCTTAATTTTCTTCCTTCACTTTATGTGGGCTTGTTCATTCCTAGCCTTGAATTGAAAGTTGCCCCTAGTCTTAGTCGTCACCCTTGATTACAATTGTCACCCAACGATCATTAGATCACAAGGTTGGAGGCATATGGGCATTGGGATCATGAGGCTTTATAACCCTACAGTAACATGATACATTAATTGAGCTTTGACTAGATTGAAAGGTGCGTGCAATTGAAAATACTAAGAACCCAAAACTAAAAGGGATCAATACATTGATTGTCAATGAGAGGTGATCTCACTGTGGTATGTAGGAATAGGCCTAGAAACTTTAAAATTATCATTCTCCAAATATCTTATACAAATTTTAAAAGGAAATTGTACTAGGACTAGACACGGGCAACATTGACCTGTGAATGGGGCCAACGTTGAATTTTTTTCAAACCGTTTTTGAATGCATTGAAATTTGACATGAATAGACTATTTTCATGCCTTAACGATATGGGAGGGTTTCTGGAGTCAAATTTGACTCACACTCCCACTTACTGCCATCATCAATTCATCATGTAAAACATACACCCTAATTTAGTGGAGTCATCGATTTGTCAGGTTTTAGTGTTCCCACTGAATGGATGTGTTGTTGTTGACATGAGTTAGTGATTAAATGTCTTGGGGGATATGAGAATGGGGGTTTATATGATTATGGAAATGATAAGGTTTAACCATTATACAAGCAAGGTATTATAATGTTTAGGGGTTATATTTTTTAGTGGTGATAATAATTACAAGGGATGTTCATTATAGGGTTTAGGAGTTATAGGTATTAAGGATTATAGAGCTTATACTTTCTATTCATCATAGGAGTTTTAAGATTTGGTTATAATGAGTTAGTTAGGGTTTATATTCATTAGGTGTTAGAAGGATTAACGACTCTAGTGATAATACTTTTAAATATTGAACCATAATATTAAATATAATATTATATATTATATATATAGTATATATATAATTTAAAAATTATATATATTATATAATATATAAATTATATTATATATAAATAAAATAAAAATAAAAAATAAAAAATAAAACAAAACAAAACAACATAACAAACACATAACAATGAACATAACAAAACAACATACAAACTCACTCTCGCGCTCATTAGTTGCACGCAAAGTAGAGAGGAGGAGGGAACATGTAGAAGGAGGGCACATGGGAGGAGGAGGGCGCATAGAGAAGGAGGGAGCATGGGAAGAGGGAACACATAGAAGAGGGCACATGGGAGTAGGGAGGATGGAACACGAGAGAAGGGCACATGCAAAGGAGGGTGCATGTGAGGAGGGCACACAGGAGGAGGGAAAACACAGAGGAGGAGGGCGCATAGGAGGAGGGCACACACAGAGGAGGGCACACAGGATTAGGGAGGAGGGAACATGAGGGGAGGGTACATGTAGAGGAGGGTGCACGAGAGGACGACACACAAGAGGAGGGCACACACAGAGGAGGAGGGTGCATAGGAGGAGGGCACACACAGAGGATAAATATGGTTTTACTTCTTTCTCCTATCATTTTGTCAGTCCATTATATTTTGATTTTTTTTTTTGGCCTCACTTATTGTGGGCTGATTGAGTGTTCATGCTAATTGTTTTATGAAATTATTGATAGAAATATGGTTTGATGGAATGTAATGCTTGTAGGTATTTTTTCATAATGGCCTTGCAAAGGAAGCACTAGAGTTGTTTTGTTAGATGCAATGGAAGGGCATGATTTAAACTTTACAAACTTGATCAAGAAAAACTTGCCATAGCTAAGACATACATTATTCAAATGCAAAAAAAGAAAATTACCCATTCCCCCCTGCACTTACTACCTAGTAAATAACCTCGAGTAAACTTCTATTTTATAATCTTCTCACAACAAGATCGAGACTATATTTTTTTGATGTGTAAATATAGGTGGTAAATGGGAGTGACCTAGGAAACTTCTTGTGGAGTATTGTTGGATATTGATGGACACAATGAGATTTGACATTGTTGCAAGCTAAATCTTCCTATAACTACAGTGTGAATGAAACTACAATAAAATGAGCCTTTATCCTTTATCCATGATTTCAACATTACCATGCAAGAAATCCTTTATCCATGATTTCAACATTGAAAATTAGTATCGAGGCACCCTATTTTTTATCACTCTAGAAACACTAACCATATCTCCAACCCTAATCCTTCAGACCATGTTACTAGACCAAGGCCTTCTCCTACTTATCTCAATACCATAAATTTACTAGCTCTTCATCCTCCATCCCAAACCAATGATTTCACTGCCATTAAAATCACCCACATTCTATGACAAATTTTCATGTGTTAAAACAATACGTTGGATCAATCTTCTTATATATCTTAAGACTTAGTCCCCCCCATAGAGTGGTCCCCTCCATCAAAGCCAAATATTATTAGCTTACAAAAATCCAACACAAAATACCCCGAGAGCCCTCCCCTCCATATCATTACCCTACAAAACCCCAACAAAAAATAATTGATGCAGTACTATTATGTTTTCCATGAGACTCTTCCAAGACAGTATGATTGTGACATTTCTCCACTTGATTGTTCTAATTTGATCCTAGGTCTCCCATGCCAACAAAAATGTAGGGATCTCTATGATGATTAAATTAATACATATACTCTCTTCAAATATGAAAAAGAATATAAATTAACCATTTCTACTATTTCTCTTTCTCACCCTAGCACATTTCAACAACTTAAAACGTGCATAAGTGTATATATTTACATGTTCTTCCTCCAATGGATAAAACCACACCACTTATCTCACAATCCCTATATCTTAGTCCTTATCCCAAAGGATCCTCACTACCAATATCCTATAGTCCTCTCATTACAATACCCCAATGCTTATTTCTCAATTTTCCATGCCTCCCCCTCCATAACGTTACCCTATATACTCTCTCTTAGATGAATTCCCCAATGCCCTATATTCAATCCTTTCTATGCATCCATCCCTTATAGTTGAAAGGAAAATATATTATCATCATTTTTTATTTCATTCTTAAGCATCATGTTCCTAGGCACAATGCCCCATTAATAATTCTCATTTTTGAGTGAGATCTAATTCTTTTGGAATGTGCCCTATCACCAAGATCTATGTTAGCACTTACTTTCAACTATCTTCTTACATCAGTCTAGAATTGAATTTGAAGTGTTTCTTATGGTCCTCGCAGAGAATCCTCTTTCACCCAGACCAATCATCTCAAGCACTATTACATCTAGATCTCATGAAATTGTTAATAGGATCCCTAATAAAAAACATAAGCACTCACTTTTCCAAAAATATAGAGGAAAAACGAAAGGAGAAGCCTTAGATTCCTAGATTAGTAGCCTCACATTGCACTTCTAAATTTTCCCAGGCTCAAATATTTATCCTTACAATAAAATATCTCCAAGGAATCATTCAAACTTGATGAACAAGTCAATTTATAATTCTACATTTAACTCAATCTTCTACTTCGAAATGCATGACAAAGTCCATCAATACATGGAATCCATTGTGTGACACTATCGCATAGCATTTGTATCCCCTATTCTATCTAGAAAATATCATTTGGAAGTTGTTATAACTTCATCAAGCCTAGTACTACAATACATGGAAGTGTTCACACAACTACACATCCAACTCTAGATTCCATATCCATAGTAGGTAATTATTCTCAAATTTAGTTTTGGATTATTGGTTGTTTTTTTTCTTAAATTGAATTGTTTGAAAGAGTTTGCATTGACTAAGCCTTTAACTATTCTTTACCAAGGTACCCTATTTTCTATCACTCTACTAACCCTAACCCTATTGCCAACGATAATCCTTGGAACCCTCTTACTAGACCTATACCTTCTCCCACTCAGCCTGTAACATCCCCTCTACTGGTATAACTCCTACGATGTACCACCAGTAAAAGAACTCTTAATTTTTTTTTTTTTGTGTGTGTGTGGGAAGGTAATAATGACATTATACTCAACATTTCAGCACGACAATGAACACAACGCATGAAACTCACGCAACAACAACATAACGACTTAACATAAAAGCACATCAAGCACCTGGCAGCAATGTACGACATTCAACCGATGAAGACTACCCGTTCGTCCTACCCTGCAATGTTTAGGACCTCCAGGACACGTAAGAAACACTCAAGCCTAGGTTCCCATCGATTTTGACCATTTAAGGTCTCAAGGCTGGCAACTATTTTGAGGAACAAGGAGGTGTCTACATCCTGCCCAACACAATCAAACCAAGCCTACTAAGCTAAAGACAAACATCCTAACAACCCAACGCAACCAAAATTCATTACACATATAACTAGAACCTTTACAGTGAGCAAATACAATCACATTACACGTTTACATAACCAAGTACAAACATTACTTATAATAAACAACAACACCCTCAACAGGAAACGCAAGCTAAAAACGACTTTGTCAACAACCCAACCATTAATCACGTCTAAAATAGTGCAAATGACCATCGTGTTTAACATCAGTTACTCATCCAATAGTAAGTCAAATTCAATTAGTCCATAAATTACAATTCTATATTAACATAAAAATCAACAAGTCTGATTGCAATTAGGTCAATGTATGCCAATCTAAATTAACATTTAAAAGTGTATCAAGTGAGAAAGTCTAAATCATAGCTGGGTCATCAACGTATAATCAATTTAATCCGTAACGCAATCATGGTTGGGAATGATGTGTAAGACATTAACACTTTTTACTATATAACATTTAACCAGTAGAATTGGTCATTCCACTAAATGATCAATAGAGAAAGTATTAGAGGCTAGGCATTAAACTTAAGATCATAACACGGTGATTGGATTGAAAGAGATATAACATTTACTCACTATACTATTATAGTATTGGCTTGAAAGTAATACATTTAATCAAATTATATGACATTGACAATTAATTTGGTATTGCCTTAATTTAGAAAACTTAATCTCTACTTGGGGCAATACTCACTAATCTCATTTAACCGTTAATCATAATCTAAATGGGAAATTCTAAAATAATCCCCAAATTACAATCTAACTATCACTTAATGATATGTATAACCACATTAGCTATATCAAAGCAGAATGCTAAATATGACACTGGTAAACAATTAATTACACATGTTGTCTATCAATAGTAGCTATATCAATATCTAACTGTCTATTCACATAAAGAAGGAAACCACTTGACTAATAACTTGGTTGTAGTAGTTAATGTTTGGAGTGAGAATGCTGGGTACACTCAATTGCCAGAGAAGGAAAGACAATACCACCATTGAAGGATCAACTCGCGATCATACTACAACAACTCAATCAACAAATTGATGTAAAAATGTGGTCCTGAAGGAAATAAACACAACCATCCTTAATGGCATGTCATGGTAATAAAATCAGTGTAACAATATGAATGAAATCTGTTTAACAGTAAACGAAGTATAAATTCACACTTGTCAGAAATAAAAATTACAGTGCTAGAATTTCATTCATGATGTCGTCAAGCCAGTGGTTGTACATTTAAAATGAAGTGCCATCAATGAATTTTTATTTGTCAATAATAATATTTCATTGCCGGAATCAATTCGTGGTGCCAAGTCATGGTAACAGGAAGGAGGTAGATTCGTGACAGTAGGAGTTGTGGTAATAAAATCTAGGTAACAATAAAAATCTGGGTAACCAAAATCATGGTAAAATAAAAGAAACTCAGTCACATTTATTGGGTGAAAACCATGGGCATTTCAACAACAATCTACGTCAACCCTTAAAAGAAAAAACGTGGCAATTATAGCAAGCTTCGACAACATTATAAAGGAAAAATCATGGGTAATTACAACAACACAGTCAACTTCTGATTATCAAAAACGTGGTCATTCTGGCAATGAAAGTTGTGATTTAATGGCTAAAATCATGGGTGAATTCTACAGCAACATAGTCACAATTTTAGATGGAAAAATCGTGGTGCAAAACGCACCCGAAGGAAATTACTTATTTTCTTTCATGAAATGATAAACAAAACATTGTACCATCACACCAAAAGAGGATTTCATTTTTCTTCTCATTAAATAACAAGAAATTTGTTGTACTATCACACCAAAAGGGGATTTTGTTTTTCCTGTTATTAAATAACAAGAAATTCATTGTGCCATCACACCAAAAGGGGATTTCATTTTTACTATCATTAAATAACAAAAAATTCGTTGTGCCATCACACCAGAAGGGAATTTCATTTTTCCTCTCATTAAATAACAAGAAATTCGTTGTGCCATCACACCAGAGGGATTTCGTTTTTATTTTCTATCATTGTATAATAAGCAAATCATTGTGACCACACACCATAAGGGAATTACATTTTTCCTGTTATTAATAATAAGCAATTAATGTAGTAACCAAGGGGAAAAACACAGATAAGAAAAAAAAATGTTTTTCCATTCTAGGATACCAAATATAAAAATGCAGACAGAGAATCAAATCATTTTTCCATTGCCAGAATACCAATACAACACAGATAGGAATAACAATTAAAAAAAATGTTTTTTTCCATTGCCAGAATACCAAAACAACACAGACAGTAATAACAAATAAAAAAAAACACTTTTTTCCATTGCTATAATACCAAAACAACGCAAACATCAGTAAGAGGAACACAAGGATCCAATGGGAAGGGTCCTGGAATGATTGCAGGGGTTATATCAGTCAAGACATAGAGAAAACCAACCAAGACACCAAATAATCCACACACAGAGGTCGTTGCCAGATGGTGAAATCAACAATTAGCCAGGGACAAACATCAAGGGTAACTGGCTAAACGGTTCATCCTTCGCTCATCATCCTCACACAAAAAAGCAGGGGGTTGAGATCCATAGGCCTTTTAATGATAAGGCGATGACCATAGATCAGGCTCCTGGCCGATTGCTCAGGTGAGGACTGGTGAGCTAGGGATGAAGGCTAAACAACCACGAAGGTCACAATCAACACAGCAAGGTGGTATAGACATGGGGGAAAACGACGGCCATGGGAGTCAACAACCATCAAGCTAGGCTAAGGAAAGTTTCATTCATCAATTTAAAAAAAAACATCCATTTACTTCTCCATTAAATAAGAAGATTCAAGCATAAGTTCTAATACATTCTACCATACAAAAATGAAGAGAGCATATTGTTTCCTAATCACCCACTCTAAATGACATCCCGGATGCTCCATGCAACTCCCACTCACTGACCGTTGAGACCTCACTAGTACCTCCCAACCAATGCTAGGGGTACTCTTCTTCCCCCTTAGCCCCTCGAGCCGCAAAGGGGCCACACACTCACTATCCAGAGATTTCGACTAGCTCCCAGCTCACCTCACAAGGTTGAGTGACCACTCCTCACTGAGATGGGTATCCCAACTCCCACAAGTTAAGTCAGCTAAGAAGATATTTCTGCAGTGTAACGTTATGCAAACCGAATATGCCCAGCCTCCATCTCCTCCCTTCATTATATAGAGTTTTGTTGTTCCTTACTTTCATAAAATCTCGTTTAATTAAGTTTTTAAATTTTAATTTCCCAAAATTCCTTCCCGTACATGTGTCACCCATCCCCTTCATTCCTCCATAAATTAATTTCTTTAATTAATTAATTAACTTTATTTCCCTCACCCACCTAGAGTTACTCCTAGAATCACTCCCAGGTTTCCCCAAATTCTCTTATAGGTTTTAATGGCCTTCCCTATTATTAAATTGCTAGTTCAGTTTAAATTAGAAAGCTCTTAAATGGTAGATACTTTACTAAGTTTGACTTTCCTCTTTTTTCCCTAGTTCCCCTTTTTCCCTTTTTATGTTACCTCTTTTCCTAGTTTCCTAATATATATATATATATATATATATATTTATGCTGGCGGAATCGGCAACTGGGCCGGTCTCGTACTCACGTGACACGGGGTCGATT
This sequence comes from Picea mariana, assembly GCA_032191745.1. Taxonomy (NCBI): domain Eukaryota; kingdom Viridiplantae; phylum Streptophyta; class Pinopsida; order Pinales; family Pinaceae; genus Picea; species Picea mariana. Next base: position 119,340 of record JASDQU010738846.1, read on the forward strand.
CCGACCGCTACCACTATAACCTCCAGGTGCCATACGTATGCCCCTTCCGCAGGCACGGGTAAGTCGGGGGGATTTGAACTTGAAACCTCATCATACATAACACGCTATATTCACATCACTTGCCAATTGAGATGCCCCCCGGGGGCTAGTTTCCTAATATTTTAGATATTCCCTCTTTCCCCTTTTTATTTAACTCAAAAAGGTAGGTGTGGATATTAACCCCNCGCTATATTCACAGCACTTGCCAATTGAGATGCCCCCCGGGGGCTAGTTTCCTAATATTTTAGATATTCCCTCTTTCCCCTTTTTATTTAACTCAAAAAGGTAGGTGTGGATATTAACCCCTTTTTCTGTTTTCTCTTTTAATTATATATATTAAATTATCATAAAATAGTAAAATGATTAATTATGTTTTTAAATTTTAATCCAATAGATTCTTTTTTGTTATGAATCAATTTAATTTCTTACTCCCTTCGTGTTACAAGATTTAACGAAGAGTATAATTATTATTTATTTTGTTTTTATTTTTATTATTATTAATTTTTTTTTATAGCTAGATAAAATTTTTACCACTAGCATAGTTAGACTTAGACCTTAAATTTTTGTACAGGGCAACATTTAATTAGGGAATTTGTTTTAAAAATTTATTAACACGTTATTCGTCCTAATGCCATCTAGGTTCATTCCTCTATCATCAACAACGCGACATGCCCTTCAGGATGCACTAGGTGCTCCAAGGGTGCCACTTGCCTTAATTTGTTTCCCTTGCACGACGTTCCCTTCAGGACACACTACATGCTCCAAGGGTTCCACTCGCCTCTTGACTGACTTGGTAGACATCAATAACTCCTGGAGTCAATACTCCACCAGGTGAACTTGTGGGAGACTAAGGGCCTCTAAGGAATAAGGCCCCCACCTTATTGCATGCCCCTTAGAATCATCATGAGTGATTGTCGCAGTCTGCCCTCACGGCATTGTGGGTCCTCTAGAACTAGGTAAACATTAAACTACAGTTCGAGCCATGGTGGGAGTGCTAGTAGACTATGGCAGGGCTACTGTCCACACCTCTCCCTCAACATCTCTTCTAGTCATGCGTGACTGCTTTACTCCACATGTGAGTCTAGTCATGTCACAACATATCCATATCATATCATCAACAAATCATGTCATAACATATCCATATCATATCATCTAATCACATGCACTAATATCACAGTAAAACAATCAAACCCCAATGGTACACTCCCTAACTTGATCCGGAATCCAAGGGGTTCCATCGATGCCTCTGCATCCTCAAGTTCCAAAATCCTGCACACTTAGTAAACTGAGTCAATAGAACCTGTCCATGTCAATGCAGTAAAACAACATGTCATCAACCCATAATGCCTCATAATCAAAATCAAAAGTTTTAATAGCATAATAATCCAGATCACTTGCAAGCAAGTGTCCTCAAAGAATAAGTTCACTCAGTGCACTAGAGCGGGATGTTACATACACCCCCACTTGGTCTAAACTTCGTCCTGAAGTTTCACAATATAAATGCCCAAATAAAGTGTATCACAGTGTCATGTGTCTATCTATCAAACAAAAATGGAAACTGTTGGTGCATATCATATGCGTCCTCCCAGGTCACCGAGTGCAGACTATAATTGTCCCAATGGAGCTCAACCTTCTCTATCGTCCGATGTCATAGATATCGAATGTGATGATCCAAGATGTGGATCAGCTCAGCTGTGAGCACCCCCTCATCCGTCACCTGCAAGGAACTCATTTCATTAACATGTGTAGGATCACTAATATAATGTCTCAAAATAGATACATAAAAAACATCGTGCATGTGCCTCAAAGATTCGGGCAAGGCTAGTCGATAGGCCATGGGGTCCTTTCTCTCCACAATCTCGAAATGTCCCATGAATATGGGAGAGAGTTTATCTCCCTTCTCAAACTTGATCAAACTCTTATGTGGTTTAACCCATAAGAAGACTCGATCGTCGACCTCGTAACTATAGTCGACATGGTGCGCATCGACATAACTCTTCTGTCAATCCAGCACTTGTTTAATCCTTTGTCTTATTGTTTGCATTTCTTCTTTCATTTCTTGGATCGCTTCTGGTCCAACCAGGACTCTATCCTCAAGTCGATCCCTACTCAAAGGCATCTGACATGGTTTCCCATAAAGAAACTTGAAAGGCGTCATCTTAATGGTGCTCTGGTAACTGTTGTTGTAAGTGAACTCCACCAGTGGAAAGAATTTTTCCCAATGCTTTTGTTGGTCCATTACATACATGCACAACATGTCCTCCAAGGTCTAGTTTATTCATTTGGTCTACCTGTCAATCTCTAGGTGATACGCAGTACTAAAGTTAAGCTAGGTTTCCAAGGCCTCTTGGAAACTCATCTAAAATAATCCAGTAAACACTGATCCTTGATTGGATATAATCCTCTTAGGCATGCCATGCAACCTCACAATCTCACTAATGAAAACTCTATCTATGTCAGGTGCCTGATATGTCGTACGGACAGGAATAAAGTGAGCACTCTTCATCAGAGTGTCTACTTCTACAAAAATTGAGTCATGTCTCCTCGCCGTTAGTGGCAATCCAATGATAAAATCCATCGAGATAACCTCCCATTTCGATTCTGGAATAGCGTGTGGTTGTAGTAATCCTACTGGGTGTCTATGTTCATCCTTTACCTACTAACATTCTAGACATCTGGCCACATAGTTGACTATGTCTTCCTTCATTCCCTTCCAGAAGAAAAAGGGTTTAAGGTCTGCCCTCATCTTCGTGACTCCTAAGTGAGCTATGTAAACTGCTCTATGAGCCTCGCTCAGGATCAACATCCTCAACTCCTTGTTCGGCGGTATGTAGATATGATTTTTAAACCTCAATAAACCATTGCTATCAAATGAACATCCTTCAAATCATGGTATCATCATTGTGTTTTGTCCGATAAAATGCTCGACCTCTTTTTACCAATCATCATCACTTTGTAAAGTTAGAATCTTTTCACATAGATTAGTCTCAAGAGACAGCATCGAAAAGATGCGTGGTCTCTGACTCAATGAATCCACCACTCAGTTCACTGTTCCTTTTATGTAAGTAATCTTGAAGTTGTACTGGCTAAGCAATTTCGACCAATGTCGTTGTCGTGCATTCAGGTCGCTTTGCATAAATATGTGTTGTAGTCCACAATGGTCAGCCTTTAGATCAAACTTTCATCCAATAAGGTAGTGTCTCCAAACCTTCAAGGCATATATGATGGCTAACAACTCCAAATCATGCGTCACGTATTTCTCCTCATGCCTTCTCAGTTTCCTCGAAATGTAAGCGATCACTCGTCTGTCTTGCATCAAGACTCCTCCTAAGCCTTCCTTGGATGCATCAGTGCATACCAAGAAGTCATTGTCCATGTTAGGGACCTTTAGTATTGGTGCCATTTTCAACAACTCCTTGAGCCTCCAAAATGCTTTTGCGCATTTCTCGATCCAAACAAACTTCTTCTTCTTCTTCTGCAACTCCATGATTGGATTTTCTATCTTCGAAAATTCCTCGATGAACCATCGATAGTATCCTGCTAAGCCCATGAAGCTACACACTTCCAGGACATTTGTCGACGCAGGCCATTCTATAATAGCCTTGACCTTGGCTAGATCCAGGGTAATGCCTTCGCTGAAGATGACATGCCCTAAGTAGTGAATCTTTGATTGATAAAAAGAGAATTTGGACAACTTCCCATATATTTTGTGCTCTCGTAGACACTGTAGTACCAAGCGGAAGTGCTCATCATGCTCCTTCATCGTCCAAGAGTAGATCAAGATATCATCAATGAATACTTGGATGAACTTGTCCAAGTACTCGCGGAACACGCCATTCATAGAAATCATAAATACCCCTAGGGCGTTTGTCAGTCCAAACGGTAAAATAGTAAACTCGTAATGTCCAAACCTCATCTTAGGGACATCATCTTTCTTAATCTGTAACTGGTGGTATCTTGATCGTAAGTCAATCTTTGAGAACACCATTGCGCCCTTCATTTGATCAAATAGATCATCAATTCTCGGCAATGGATATTGTGTTAAGAACCAATACTGAATACAAAAGAACCACAACAGATATAGAAGAACAATATGCAAAATATTCTTTATCACCATCAAACCCTTGAGTTAGGGAAACACCGTACAATGGATCCTCTTATGGAAGGGATCCCCTCCTGTTCACTTGCCTCTTTGAGGGGGCATCCTCCTATTGAGCTACCACTCCAAACACAATACTTCTCTTCATATCTCATTACATTGCTTGAACCCATTTATATAGTGCTACCATCACCTAAGAATATTCTAAAGGAGGAATCTTCTAGAAGTAGAACCTTCTAAAAAGTCCTCTTACATTTATTATATCTAATTACCCATTTATTATATCTAACTACCATAGTGGGCCTTATTTAATAATATAATGGACCTAGTCCACCTTAC
>JASDQU010738846.1:137495-156179 GCA_032191745.1 Picea mariana
CACAATATTTTATGCTTTATTCCTTTCTTATCTTAAATTCCAATTTGGTATTTTCTGCACACATGTGTATTGTATTAATTCTTTCGACTTATTTCATCCTTCTTAATTTATTGAATTGATTTACCTCTTTCCTATTTTATTTAAATTGTCAAATTTAGTTTTAGTATTCTCACCAAGCTTAGACTTAAGCTTAGACTTTTATTTGGGATTTAAAATTAACAATTTCAATCCTTAATTAATTAATTGATCCAACAGTTCTGAAGATTTTACAAGGTTAATTATTCACTCAAGGTTTTCTAGGCCACCTAGATTCATAGACTCAAGTGCTTCTTTCGTTACATGCCCTTCAAAACTCACCCTGTGCTCCAAGGGTGCCACTCGCCTTTGACTGGTTTTGGTAGTTTTCCAACCCCTAGAGTCAACACTCCATTCAGATGATGTGGTGAGAGATTAAGGGATTCTAAGAAATAAGGACCCTTCCTTATTTCACACCTCTTAGAAATCTTGGTGAGAAACTATCTCAGTCTACCCTCACAACATCATGGACCTCTCGAACTAGGTAATCGTTAACCTACAATTCGAGCCACGACGAGAGTGATAGTAGGCCGTGACAGGGACGCTACCACAACTCTCCCTCAATATCTAGTCTATGTGCATGACCCCTTTACTCCTTATTTGATTCATATTAGAAAGAAATCGTCAACCTGCATCCATCAACGAAACATTGTCAATGATCCATATACAAAATCATACTATAATCAATCATATGTCACATATGCAGAAATGAAATACTCAAACCAATACAATCCACTCCCTAACTCAATCTGGAGTCGAATGAGATCCATTGATGCCCTCGACACCCACAATCTATCAAGTGTTCTTCACACTCAGAGAAACTCGCCAATAGCATATGTCAACACACATATATCAAACAACATAAATCATAATCCATCAACATCATCATAAGAATCCATAAGTGAAACAAATAACCATATACTATAACCAGATCACTTGCACACAAGTGTCCTAAAAGAATAAGTCAATAACATGTGCTTGCAAGAGCAGGATGTTACATACCCCCCCTCTTGTTTTAAACTTCATCCCGAAGTTGTACAGTATATAAAATGCAGTAAATAAAGCATATGACAAGATCTATATGTCTAAACTATCAAATAAATATGGAAACTACTAGTGCATATCATATGCATCGTCCCAGGTAGCCAAGTGTGGACTATAATTGTCCCACTGGACCTTGACCTGATTGACTGTTCAACATCGTAGTTGTTGATTGTGATGGTCCAGAATGTGGATGGGATCCGTTGTGAGTGCACTCTCATCTGACACCTGCAAGGAACTCATGTCAATCACATGTGTAGAATCACTAACATAATGTCTCAAAACAGATACATGAAAAACATCATGCATATGCCTCAAAGAATCAGGCAAGGCTAGTCGATAGGCCATGGGATCTTTCCTTTCCACAACTTTGAAAGGTCCCACAAACTTAGGAGAGAGTTTAACACCCTTTCCAAACTTAATCGAAGTCTTGTGAAGTTTCGCTCGCAAGAAAACTCGGTCGCAACTTCATAATTGCGGTCAACGCAATGCACATCAACATATCTCTGCTTCTGATCTTGCCCCTCTTTACTCCTTTGTCTTATCATTTTCATTTTTTCTTCCATTTATTGGATCGCTTCTGGCCCTACCAAGACCCTATCCTCAAGTCAATCCCAACTCAATGGATTCTGACACGGTCGCCCGTAGAGAAACTCAAATAGTTCCATCTTAATGGTACTTTGATAGTTGTTGTTGTACGCAAACTCTACCAGTGGAAATAACTCTTCCCAACATTTTTGTTGTTCCATTACATACATACGCAACATATCTTCCAAAATTTGGTTCGTTTGTTCTATCTTCCCGTCTATCTCAGGGTGATATGTTGTACTAGAGTTCAACTGTGTCCCCAAGGTCTCTTGGAAACTGGTCCAAAAACATCCCATAAACATTGATCCTCTATCGGATATGATCCTTTTAGGAACACCATGAAATCTCACAATCTTGTTGATAAAAAATAGCTATGTCTGGTGCTTGATATGTCATACGCACGGGAATAAAATGGGCACTCTTCGTCAAAGTTTCAACTACCAAAAAAATCGAGTCGTTCCTTCTTGTCGTCAGCGAGAATCCAACAATAAGGGCCATTGAAATGACCTCTCATTTTGATTCTGGAATAGCGTGTGGCTCTATTAATCTTGTTAGATGTCTATGTTCATCCTTCACTTGCTGACATTCTAGACATATCACCATGTAGCTAAATATGTATGCCTTCATTCCTTTCCAGAAAAATAAGGGCTTAAGGTCTTCCCTCATCTTCATGAGTCCTAGATGAGCCATGTACACTGCTCTATGAGCTTCGTTTAAGATAAAACTTCTCAATTCATCGTTAGGCGGTACGTAAATCCGGTTATTATACCTCATCAATCCATTTTTGTCCAATGTATATCCTTCAAACTTTGGTACCAACATGGTATCTTGTCTGATATTTTCCTTAACCTCTTTATATCAATCATCGTCGCACTATATAGTTAGAATCTTTTCTTGAAGATTCGTTTGAAGAGGTATCACCGAAAATATGCGTGGTCTTCGACTCAATGCATCTACCACTTTTTTCACTGTTCCTTTTATGTAAGAAATATCAAAATTGTATTCTCTAAGCAATTCTGACCAATGGCTTTGTCGCACATTCAAGTCACTTTGCGTAAATATGTGTTTCAATCCACAATGATTTATTTTTAGTTTGAATTTCCATCCAATCAGATAGTGTCCCCACACTCTCAAGGCATACACAATGGCCAATAACTCCAAATCATGTGTTGCGTAGTTATCCTCACGCCTTCTTAATTTCCTTGAGATGTAAACGATCACTTGACCGTCTTGCATCAAGACTTTGCCTAAGTCTTCCTTGGATGCATCTGTGTATACCAAGAATTCCTTGTCCATGTCAGGGAGTATCGACATTGTCATCAACAAATCCTTGAGCCTTTGAAATTATTTCACGCACTTCTTGATCCATTCAAACTTCTTGTTTTTCTTTTGCAATTCTGTGATCGGATTCGCTATCTTCGAAAAAATTTCAATGAACCGTCGGTAATATCCGGATAAACACATAAATATGTGTACTTTCGATACGTTTGTTGATGCATTCCATTCCATAATATCCTCTACCTTCACTAGATCCACAACGATGCCTTCGATAGAGATAACATTCCTAAAGTAATGAATCCTCGATTGATAAAAAGAACATTTCAACAGTTTCCCATATAATTTGTTTTCTCATAAACACTGTATTACCAAGCGCAAATGTTTGTCATGTTCTTCTGTTGTCTGAGAATATATCAATATGTCATCAATGAATACTTGAACAAACTTTTCCAAGTATTCGCAGAACAACCCATTCATTAAGCTCATGAATACCCTCGGGGTGTTTGTTAGTCCAAATGGTAAAATGGTAAACTCATAGTGTCTGAACCTCATCTTGAAAGTGGTCTTAGGAATGTCTTCCTCTTTAATTCATAACTGGTGATAACTGGATCTCAAGTTGATCTTTGAAAACAATGTCGTGCCTTTCATTTGATCAAACAAATCATCTATTCTTGGCAACAAATATTGGTTCTTGATCATCACCTTTTTCAATTGATGGTAGTCAATGCAAAGTCTCCAGGACCCATCCTTCTTTCTTTTGAAAATAACAGGCACACCCAAAGGTGACACACTTGGACATATAAGTCCTAGGTCCAACAACTCCTTCAGTTTCATTTTCAAATCCTGTAACTCAGGTGTCGACATCCGATAAGGCGTTCTTGTTATCAGTTATGTTCTAGGTTTCAAGTCGATGGTAAACTTCAACTCTCTTTCGAGCGGCAATCCTGGTAACTCTTCTGGGAACACATCAAAAAATTCTCGTACTACCGAAAGGTTTTCTAATCCTTTCACCTCTCCTTTTTCGTTTAGTGCTAAGATTGCATATAGCTTTCATCCTTTGTGCATGCTCTTATGTAGTTGTAGGGAAGAAATGAACCTTAAGGACACTCCATGGTTTCTTCCTACAATCATTCTTCTCTGTCCCTCATCATCGGTCAAACTCAACCGCTTCATCTCACAGTTGAGTATCGCATCATGCGATTCCAACCAGTCCATATTGATCATGATGTCATAAGATCCTAAGATCGTGACATATAGGTCGAACCTTGTTACAAAATCTCCCAAGTTAACGCGACAATCCACAACCTTTCCTCCAACCTTTTGTTTGGCACCCGAAGCCATTTCTACGTATCTAAACTCGTCTTTCTCAACTAAAATTTTGGTCTTTCGTCTTGCTTGCCTGGATCTATCAAAATACTAAAATTTTGGTCGAATATGGTACCTGACATCTTGAGCATAGTGGAATGGTGCTCGTCGTGGTGGTTATTCACCGTTTCATGAATCCTGTGGGCCTTGCCCAAATCTACAACTGTAGTGTCTCTTGTTGATCTGGCCGCTCTGGCCTTATCAACTTGATAGTCTCACTGGTAATGTGGCTCTCCACATTTCCAACATCTGATCTTCGGTCCAATACTCCTGGTCCTGGAAGTAGAAGTTGTTGGCCTACCAGCCTGAAATCTTGGTATGTTCTGTTGGACAGGCCTAAATTTCTGCTATTGTGGGCGAAACTACTGCTCATGTTGTGGTCCTCTATAGGGAGTTCTATACTTAGGAGTCAATCATCATGGTGTCGTGAACGTGGATCCTCTTGATGTATCTCTATACCTTGATGTCTGTCTGGTTGGTGTCTGATATTGCTTCTCACCAAATGCCGCCTATCTAGTCGGTCTCGCAGGAGTCCTACCCTGACCCCCGCTGGTCAACTCTTCCTCATTTATGAGGGCCTTTTGGACTGCATCATGCAACATCTGAGGCATTAGGATCCTCACCTTCGCATGAATGATAATGTTAAGGCTGAACACAAACTTGTTGACATGTAGCTTCTCGGTGTTCAAATGTGGAGCATACCTAAGCAGCTCCATGAATCAGACCTCATACTCGGGCACCATATGAACACCTTGTTGTAAGGCATTGAACTCATTGATTTGGTGCACAATTAATTCCTCTGACAAATACCTCTCCTAGAACCATTCCCCAAAAAACTACCATGACATGTCTTCGACGACCATGTTCAGTTGAGGTAGGAGCATCTTCCACAATAGAAGAGTGCTTCGCTTCAGCTGAAATACCATCATGCGGACCTTCATGTTGGAGGTATAGTCACGAAGTGTGAATCACATCGCCATGTTCTCCAACCAAGCCTTAATGATTGAGCCATATTTGGCACCCATGAACTCGGGAAACTTAACCTTCTTGAGTTCTCTGTGAATACTACCACTGCAAGATGGAGCGCGTTGTGAACCCTCATTGGGTACAATTTCCCTGGTCTCATCTCTATCTAGTTGGTTAATCAGGGCCTCTGAAATCCTCTGAAAGGACCTTATCATACCAACCACATCCCCCACAACAATATGCTCCTATCCAAAGACTTGTTCTTCTCCTTGGGGGTTAGACCCCTCTGGTGTGGATGCTATTGGAGGCATCGCACCTATGCCCCTAGAACCACATCATCCACCTCCACAACGTCCTCTAACCATGATTACTTGCATGGACAAATTTTAATTTTAATTAGAGATAAGTTATTACTTAAGTATGTAATACGGTGGAATGCGCAATGATCCCAAGTCGTAGGGTTGAACCCGCTCTGATACCATATGTAACGGCCCCTCCGTTACGTCTAGGAATAATGAAGTACAATAGGTAAAAAAAAAAATTAAGCATTAGGAAATTAACATGAACACATAATTCATAGCAACACATAATCAACAAGACATCACAATTAAAATCATTACAAGTGACACATCATCGTAATTAATAACGACACAAGCCAATGCATTAACATAAATGATAGTGACACATGATCAACACATAAACATAAATAGTGACGCAGTTCCACACATCACAATCAAATGAAGAAATTATAGATAATGATCAACCATATCGTTGAATATTAAATAACTACCCACCCAACCTACCTTGCAAGGTTAGGACCTCCAGGACACATTAGCAATGCTCAAGAACATGATTCATCTGATTGATTTTTACCACTTAAGGTCTCAGGGATGGTGACTGTTCTGAGGAATAAGGAGGTGTCTAAATCCCACTAATCCAATCACAACGCATAACTCCAGTCTAGATTATCATTCATACACTAACATTATCACATGGTGCAAGAGAAATCTAACTACTAAACAAGTATACATCAACTTTATTTAATCGCGCAAGAGTAAACAAATTCTAAAACAATCATACATCCACATAATCAATAGCGCAAGAGTAATCGTCAACTCTATTTTCATGGCGCAAAAGTGATCATCAATTCTATCTTCATGGCGCAAGTAATCTAATCACAAAACCAATCCTACATCCAGATAATTAATAGCGCAAGTAATATAAGTACTTAATTAATCACACATCAACATTATATCTAGGTGCACGAGTAATCTAAATACATAATCAATCAAAGGTAATTCAAGACTAGATTCATCGACCACAACCAACCATTTATTTATTCATGTGCACAAATCATCTATTCTAGTTATTCCATTATTCAACAACAATTAAATGCAAAAGAGTGAAGAGAATAAGACATAATGATTAATAAGATTATGAGGGAAATAGCAAGATCCATGTAAAATAATTGCATCCAACAATTACATTCACCCAAGTAAGATTCAATCAAGTCAAGCATCATTTGTTAACATTCCCATCTACTGTAATATATTATTACGCAATATCACAGGAAATACAATTTACATACTCAAATGTAAGGGAAAGTTATATTTCATATTCATTAGATAACCCATAAGATGATAAATCTTCTCAAGCAGTATAATAAATTTAACGCTACTTGCATTAGGTATCCATCTATAAAACAAAAGAATCATTCATAAACATCATTATTAAGAAGTCAAGGTTGGCATAACCCTCCTTAAGGAACAAAGAGGGTTAAACATAACTATAACAAGGAAGGATTCCTAAGCTACCTTATGCTTCTAAGGAAAGGGAACTATAAGAATTTTTACCCCTAAGGAAGAGTAAAGGAGAAACTCAGATACTATCTTGCATATCCAAATAAGGACCTAAGAAGAGCATGGCACAATAAGTAATGAAATGCGGACCTTGTATGTCCGCTAGCATGATCATGGGTTAAGGATCAATGAAGACCCAAAATTCCTTTAAATAATTGAAAGCTATTAAATAATAAAGAGCTATTAAATAGTACAAGCTATCAATTCACTTATCAATTAAATAATTTAGAATTATTCCCCCCCTTACACTTGTCATTCTTTCCTTAGGTTGCACAAGTAATTCCAAATTTTATTTTAATTAAATTCATTTTCCCTCACTTCTCCTAAAAGCGCTCCTTAAATCACTCCTAGTTGTCTCTTTATTCCCCTTATTCCCAATTAATGGCTGCCACCTTTCTAAATCTGAGTTGAGTTAAAATAGGATTCTTCTCTAGTTAGACTAGTGTTAACTAGACTCTAGATACCTTTCTATGTGTACACAATCTTTTATCCTTTATTCCTTTCTTATATTAAATTCCAATTTGGTATTTTCTGCACACATGTGTATTGTATTAATTATTTAGACTTATTTCATCCTTCTTAATTTTTTAGATTGATTTACCTCCAAGACACATAAGCAACGCTCAAACCCAGAATTCATCCGATTGGTTTTGACCACTTAAGGTCTCAGGGATGGCGATTGTTCTAAGGAACACAGAGGTGTCTAAATCCCACTAATCCAATAAAAAATCATAACTCCAATATAGATTATAAGTCATATGCTAACATTATAACGTGGCGCAAGATAAATCTAACTACTAAACAATCATACATCAACTTTATTTAATCACGCAAGAGTAAACAAATTCTAAAACAATCATACATCCACATAATCAATAGCCCAAGAGTAATCGTCAACTTTATTTTCATGGCGCAAAAGTGATCATCAATTCTATCTTCATGGCGCAAGTAATCTAATCACAAAATCAATCCTACATCCACATAATTAATAGCGCAAGTAATCTAAGCACTTAATTAATCACACATCAACATTATATCTAGGTGCACGAGTAAGTTAAATACATAATCAATCAAAGGTAATTCAAGACTAGATTCATCGATCGTGACCAACCATTCATTTCTTCATGTGCATGAATCATCTATTCTACTTATTCCATTATTCAACAATAATTAAGTGAAAAAAGGTGAAGAGAATAAGACATAATGATTAATAAGATTACGAGCGCAATAGCAAGATCCATGTAAAACAATTGCGTCCAACAATTACACTCACCCAAGTAAGATTCAATCAAGTCAGACATCATTTGTTAACATTCCCATCTACTGTAATATATTATTACACAATCTCACAATAATTACAATTTACATACTCAAATGTAAGGAAAAATTAAATTTCATATTCATTAGAGAACCCATAAGATGATAAATCTTCTCAAGTAGTATAATACATTTAACGCTACTTGCATTAGGCATCCATCTATAAACCAAAAGGATCATTCATAAACATCATTATTAAGAAGTCATGGCTGGAATAACCCTCCTTAAGGAACTAAAAGGGTCAAACATAACTACAACAAAGAAGGATTCCTAGTCTACCTTACGCTTCTAAGGCAAGGGAACTATAAGAAATTTTACCCCTAAGGAAGAGTAAAGGAGAAACTCATATATTGTCTTGCATATCCAAATAAGGACCTAAGCAGAGCATGACACAATACGTAATGAAATGCAGACCTTGTATGTCCACTAGAATGATCATGGGTTAAGGATCAATGAAGACCCAAAATTCCTTTAAATAATTGAAAGCTATTAAATAATAAAGAGCTATTAAATAGTACAAGCTATTAAATAATGCAAGCTATTAAGTAATACCAAGCTATTAAGTAATGAAACCTATTAATTAATACCAAGCTTTTAGGTAGTACAAGTCTATTAAATAATGAAACCTATTAATTAATACCAATCTTTTAGGTAGTACAAGTCTTGGTTGAAGTGATTTTTATAATGTGTTTATTAATTTAATAATGTTTTAATGCAGAGAGGTCAAGGGACAAGGGTGACATTCCACTCTTAGTGCACCCAAACCAAATAGTTCAACACCAAGGAGGAAGATGAGACAATGCATATGCACTTCCAGGTAATTTGTGATGGAGGAAGATGAGGCTCACATCCAAATGTCATGGATATCAAGGTAGAGTTCACCCCCAATTAAAGGGCTACAAAAAAGAGAATAAGAACAGTGAAGGGATCCCATCGACAGGGAAGCAATGTGATAGCTTAAGTAAAAACTTAACAACCCATAACAATTTTGTAAGGGGAAATGGTGGGATTACTATCTCGGAGCTGTTATGAGGTAGATCTCTACAGGAGAGTGAGCCTCTAAGCGTTGGAAGTAAAATTGTTACTGGTGCAAGATATCAATTCACTTTCAGGAAGCCTTTTATAGTGAAGGTAGATTTAGTCGTTGAATGGGGTGAACTTTCTGGAAGAATAAGAGAATTATGGAGGACGAAATCGCTACAAGAAATCCTCCTATGGATGGTTCCTTCACTCTTTGAGGAAAAATGAAAATTTCATAAGGAAATCACTACAAGAAATCCACCTATGGATGGCACCTTCACTCTTTGAGGAAAACCAAAATTTTCCGAAGGAAATCGCTACAGGAAATCCGCGTATGGATGGCACCTTCACTCCTTCTAATAAGGACATGAATAAAGCTCTACTATTTCCAAAAAAAAGGCTCTGGATGCTTCTTGTGTCTCTTCACAGCCCAGTCATCATTTTTTTAATTAAGCTAAATTATGTAAAGAAATTAAATTAGTAAAACAACCTTCACACGACTTTTGTTTAATTTAATTATTATCTTTTTATCTAAACGTTACCTAGTTGATACTCCAATGCAATTTACTCAAATACATAAATATATCTAAGGAGAAATTGAACGAATATTAGTCCTCCATATACTAACAGTGAATAGTATACCAAAAATTCAATCAGTTCAGTTATTGAATTAGATCTGATGCAATTTCGAAAGCAAATATCGGTCCTTCGTTTATTAGTAGTAAATCGTATTACACAGATAATTAAATTTCACACTTCCTTTCTATAATTAACAAAATTAATATATTCCCATAATGACATGAATACATCTTTGCTAGTTCCAAAAAAACTGATAACTAAATTTAAAGTTGTAATGCATGCCCATGGCAGCGACCACCAAAGTTCAAGATCTATATATATACATACAATCCATTATAACCATTTATTCTAAATTCAAGCATCAAGAGGCTTGCCAACTTGACATCAGAGATATAATAAAGAGATGGAAAATTTATAAATTGAATATATGTACAAATTCAAAAATTATTACAATTACAATTCTCAATAAAAATACTGTGACCGACAATGAAGGACTTGATGATATTCCTCGGCATTGGTGCTTCATTCCTATCTTGCTTGCTAATATCTGATAATTCACTGGTACCTCCCAACCAATGCTAGGGGTATTGTTCTTCCCTTTTATCCCCCCGAGCCGCAAAGGGGCCATGCACACACACAACCAAAAATCCTCTAGCTCCTAGCTTGCCTTGCAAGGTAGAGCCACCACTCTCTCTCAAGTTGGGTATCCCAACTCTCAGAAGTAAAACCAGTCAAAATTTATACAACATAACGTTTCCCATAACCAGTCTGATCCCTTTCTCATCTAGGCCATTTGTTTTATAGAATTTCCCCAAAACACATCCCCACTTGCACAATTAATTCGCTTATAGATTAAATAATTTATAATTATTCCCTAACTTAAACTTGTCATTATTTCCTTAGGTTGCAAAAGTAATTCCAAATTTTATTTTAATAAAATTCAATTTCCCTCACTTTTCCTAAAAGTGCTCCTTAAATCACTCCTAGTTGTCTCTTTAGTCCCCTTATTCCCAATTAATGATTGACACCTTTCTGAATCTGAGTTGAGTTAAAATAGGATTCTTCTCTAGTTAGACCAGTGTTAACTAGACTCAAGATACCTTTCTATGCGTACACAATCTTTTATGCTTTATTCCTTTCTTATCTTAAATTCCAATTTGGTATTTTTTGCACATGTGTATTGTATTAATTCTTTAGACTTATTTCATCCTTCTTAATTTATTGAATTGATTTACCTCTTTCCTATTTTATTTAAATTGTCAAATTTAGTTTTAGTATTCTCACCAAGCTTAGACTTAGTCTTAGGCTTTTATTTGGGATTTAAAATTAATAATTTCAGTCCTTAATTAATTAATTGATCCGGCAGTGCTCAAGATTTTACAAGGTTAATTATTCGCTCAAGGTTTTCTAGGCCACCTAGATTCATTGACTCAAGTGCTACTTTCATGACGTGCCCTTCAAGACTCACCCTGTCCTCCAAGGGTGCCACTTGCCTTTGACTGGTTTTGGTAGTTTTCCAACCCCTGGAGTCAACAATCCATTCGGGTGACATGGTGAGAGACTAAGGGCTTATAAGGAATAAGGATCCTTCCTTATTGCACACCCCTTAGAAATCTTGGTGAGAAACTATCTCAGTCTGCCCTCACGACATCATGGACTTCTCGAACTAGGTAATTGTTAACCTACAATTTGAGCCATGACGAGAGTGCTAGTAGGCTGTGACAGGGATGCTACCACACCTCTGCCTCGATATCTTCTCTATGTGCATGGCCTATTTACTCCTTATTTGATTCATATTAGCAAGAAATTGTCAACCTACATCCATCAACAAAATATTGTCAACGATCCATATACAAAATCATACTATAATCAATCATATGTCACATATGCAGAAATGAAATTCTCAAACCAATACAATCCACTCCCTAACTCAATCTAGAGTCCAAAGAGATCCATTGATGCCCTTGACACCCAAAATTTGACAAGTGTTTTGCACACTCAGAAAAACTTGCCAATAACATATGTCAACACACATATATCAAACAACATAAATCATAATCCATCAACATCATCATAAGAATCCATAAGTGAAACAGATAACCATATGCTATAATTGGATCACTTGCACACAAGTGTCCTAAAAGAATAAGTCAATAACATGTGCTCGCAAGAGAAGGATGTTACATACACCCCCTCTTGTTTTAAACTTCGTCCCGAAGTTGTACAGTATATAAAATGCAGTAAATAAAGCATCTGACAAGATCTATATGTCTAAACTATCAAATAAATATGGGAACTGCTAGCGCATATCATATGCATCCTCCTAGGTAGTAGAGTGTGGACTATAATTGTCCCACTAGACCTTGACTTGATTGACTGTTCAACACCATAGTTGTCTATTGTGATGGTCCAGAATGTGGATGGTATCCGCCGTGAGTGCACCCTCATCTGACACCTGCAAGGAACTCATGTCAATCACATGTGTAGGATCACTAACATAATGTCTCAAAACATATGCATGAAAAACATCATGCATATGCCTCAAAGAATCATGTAAGGCTAGTCGATAGGCCACGGGCTCTTTCCTTTCCACAACATCGAAAGGTCCCACAAACCTAGGAGAGAGTTTAACACCCTTTCCAAACTTAATCAAACTCTTGTGAAGTGTCGTCCGCAAGAAAACTTGGTCGCCAACTTCATAATTGAGGTCAACACAATGCGCATCAACATACCTTTTCTTTTGATCTTGCACCTCTTTACTCCTTTGTCTTATTAATTGCATTTTTTCTTCCATTTCTTGGATCCCTTCTGGCCCTACCAGGACCCTATCCTCAATTCAATCCCAACTCAATGGCTTTCGATACGGTTGGCCATAGAGAAACTCAAATGGTTCCATATTAATGGTACTTTGATAGTTGTTTTTGTACGCAAACTCTACCAGTGGCAAGAACTCTTCCCAACATTTTTGTTGGTCCATTACATACATACGCAACTTATCTTCCAAAATTTGGTTCGTTTGTTCTGTCCTCCCGTTTGTCTTAGGGTGATATGTTGTACTAGAGTTCAACTGTCTCCCCAACGTCTCTTGGAAACTGGTCCAAAAACATCCCATAAACATTGATCCTCTATCGGATATGATCCTTTTAGGAACACCACGAAATCTCACAATCTTGTTGATAAAAACTATAGCTATGTCTGGCGCTTGATATGTCATACGCACGGGAATAAAATGGGCACTCTTCGTTAGAGTGTCAACTACCACGAAAATCTAGTCATGCCTTCTTGCCATCAACGACAATCCAACAATAAGATCCATCGAAATGACCTCCCATTTTGATTCTGGAATAACATGTGGATCTATTAATCTTGTCGGATGTCTATGTTCATCCTTCACTTGCTGACATTCTAGACATATCACCACATAGATAACTATGTATGCCTTCATTCCTTTCCAGAAGAATAAGGGCTTAAGGTCTTCCCTCATCTTCATGACTCCTAGATGAGCCATGTACACTGCTCTATGAGCTTCATTTAAGATCAAACTTCTCAATTCGTCGTTAGGAGGTACATAAATCTGGTTATTATACCTCATCAATTCGTCGTTGTCCAATGTATATCCTTCAAACTTTGGTACCAACATGGTATCTTGTCCGATATTTTCCTTAACCTATTTATACCAGTCATCGTCGCACTGTATAGTTAGAATCGTTTCTCAAAGATTCATTTGAAGAGGTATCACTGAAAATATGTGTGGTCTTTGACTCAACGCATCTACCACTTTGTTCATTGTTCCTTTTATGTAATAAATATCAAAATCGTATTCGCTAAGCAATTTTGACCTATGGCTTTGTCGCACATTCAAGTCACTTTGCGTAAATATGTATTGCAATCCACACAGATTTGTTTTTAGTTTGAATTTCCATCTAATAAGATAGTGTCTCCACACTCTCAAGGCATACAGAATGGCCAATAACTCCAAATCATGTGTTGTGTAGTTATTCTCATGCCTTCTTAATGTCCTTGAGATGTAAATGATCACTTGACCGTCTTGCATCAAGACTTCGCCTAATTATTCCTTGGATGCATCTGTGTATACCAAGAATTCCTTGTCCATGTCGGGGACTTTCAGCATTGACATTGTCGTCAACAACTCCTTGAGCCTTTCAAATTCTTTCACGCACTTCTCAGTCCATTCCAACTTCTTGTTTTTATTTTGCAATTCCATGATCATATTTTCTATCTTCGAAAAACTTTCGATGAATCATCGGTAACATCCGAATAAACCCATAAATATGCATACTTCTGGTATGTTTGTCGGCGCATGCCATTCCATAATAGACTCTACCTTCGTTGGATCCACAATGATGCCTTCGCCTGAGATAACATGCCCTAAGTAATGAATCCTCGATTGATAAAAAGAGAATTTCAACAGTTTCCCATATAATTTGTTTTCTCATAAACACTGTAGTACCAAGTACAAATGTTCGTCATGTTCTTCCATCGTCTGAGAATATATCAATATGTCATCAATCAATACTTGAAAAAACTTGTTCAAGTATTCGTGGAACACCCCATTCATCGAGCTCATGAATACCCTCGGGGCATTTGTTAGTTCAATGGTAAAACGGTAAACTCGTAGTGTCTGAACCTCGTCTTGAAAGTGGTATTAGAAATGTCTTCCTCTTTAATTCATAATTGGTGATAACCTGATCTCAAGTTGATCTTTGAAAACAATGTCGCTTTTTTCATTTGATCAAACAAATCATCTATTCTTGGCAAGGGATATTGGTTCTTGATCATCACCTTGTTCAATTGATGGTAGTCAATGCAAAGTCTCCACGACCCATCCTTCTTTCTTTTGAAAATAACAGGCGCACCCAAAGGTGACACACTTGGACGTATAAGTCCTAGGTCCAACAACTTCTTCAGTTTCATTTTCAAATCCTGTAACTCAAGTGTGGACATTCGATAAGGCGTTCTTGCTATCAGTTATGTTTCAGGTTTCAATTCGATGGTAAACTCCAACTCTCTTTCGTGCGATAATCCTGGTAACTCTTCTGGGAACACATCAACAAACTCTCACACTACCAAAAGGTTTTCTAATTATTTCACCTCGCCTTTTTCATTTAGCACTAAGATTGCATATATCTTTCATCCTTTGCACATACTCTTATGTAGTTGTAGGGAAGAAATGAACCTCAAGGACACTCCGTGGTTTCTTCCTACAATCATTCTTCTATGTCCCTCATCATCAGTCAAACTTAACTGCTTCGTCTTACAGTTGAGTATCACATCATGCGATTCCAACCAATCCATAACGATCATGATGTCATAAGATCCTAAGATCATGACATATAAGTCAGACCTTGTTCAAAAATCTCCCAATTTAATGCGACAGTCCACAACCTTTCCTCCAACCTTTTGTTTGTCACCCGAAGCCAT
Organism: Picea mariana; assembly: GCA_032191745.1. Lineage (NCBI taxonomy): Eukaryota > Viridiplantae > Streptophyta > Pinopsida > Pinales > Pinaceae > Picea > Picea mariana. The sequence goes on from JASDQU010738846.1 coordinate 153,026, forward strand.
TTCTACGTATCTAAACTTGTCCTGCTCAACTGCCTTTAACTTAATTCTCTTTACCGTTTCACTAGAAATAAATCTCTCTGTAGCACCTGGATCTATCAAAATAATAAAATTTTGGTCAAATATGGTACCTGAAGTCTCGTGCAAAGTGGACTGATGCCCGTCCTGGCTGTTATTCATCGTTTCATGAATTCTGTGGACCTTGCCCAAATCTCCAACTGTAGTGTGTCTTATTGATCTGGTCGCTCTGGCTATCTCAACTAGATAGTCTCGTTGGTAATGTGGCTCTCCACATTTCCAACATCCTATCTTTGGTCCAATACTCCTGGTCCCTGAAGTAGAAGATGTTGGCCTACCAACCTAAAACCTTGGTATGTTATATTGAATAGGCCTAAATTGTTGCTACTCATGTTGTGGTCCTCTATAGGGAGTCCTATACTGAGGAGCATGTCATCGTGGCATCATGAAAGTGGATCCTCTTGATGTATCTCAATACCTTGATGTATGTATGGTTGGTGTCTGATATTGTTGCGCACCAAATGTCACCTCTCCAGTTGATCTCGCAGGAGTCCTTCCCTGACCCCCATTGGTCAACTCTTCCTCAGCTATGAGGGTCGTTTGGACTGCATCGTGCAACATCTGAGGCATTAGGATCCTCACCTTCGCTTGAATGCTGATGTTAAGGTTGAACACAAACTTGTTGACATTTAGCTTCTCGGTGTTCAGATGTGGAGCATACCTAAGAAACTCCATGAATCGGGCCTCATACTTAGGCACCATACGACCACCTTGTTATAAGGCGTTGAACTCATTGAGTTGGTGCTCAATGAATTCCTCTAACAAATACCTCTCGTGGAACCGTTCCCCAAACAATTACCATGACACGTCTTCAACGAACATGTTCAATTGAGGTAGGATCATATTCCACCATAGAAGAGTGCTTCGCTTCAGTTGAAATATCGTCATGTGGACCTTCATGTTGGAGGTATAGTCATGAAGTGTGAAGCACATTGCCATGTTCTCCAACCAAGACTCAATGATTGAGTCGTCCATGGTACCCATGAACTCAGAAAACTCAACCTTCTCAAGTTCTCTGTGAACACTACCACTTCCAGCTAGAGCACGTTGTGAACCCTCATTGGGTACAAGTTCCCTGGCCTCATATCTATCTAGTCAGTTAATCAGGGCCTTTGACATCCTATGAAAGGACCTCATCATACCAACCACATCCCCCGCAACAATATGCTCCTGTCCAAAGACTTGTTCTTCTCCTTGGGGGTTAGACCCCTCTGGCATGGATGCTACTGGAGGCATCACGCCTCTACCCCTAGCACCACATCGTGCACCTCCACAATGTCCTCTAACCATGATTACCCACATGGAAAATTTTTAATTTTAGTTAGAGATAAGTTATTACTTAAGTATCTAATACAGTGGAAGACGTAATCATCCCATGTCGCAGGGTTGAACCCGCTCCGATACCATATGTAACGGCCCCTCTATTACGACTAGGAATAGTGAAGTACAATACGTAAAAAAAAATTAAAGCATTAGGAAATTAACGTCAACACATAATTCATAGCAACACATAATCAACAAGACATCCCAATTAAAATCATTACAAGCGACACATCATCATAATTTATAACGACACAAACCAATGCATTAACATAAATGATAGCGATACATGATCAACACATAAACATAAATAGCGACATAGTTCCACACATCACAATCAACTGAAGAAATTATAGATAATGATCAACCATATCATTGAATATTAAATAACTACCCACCCAACCTACCTTGCAAGGTTAGGACCTCCAAGACACATAAGAAACGCTCAAGCCCAGGATTCATCTGATTGATTTTTACCACTTAAGGTCTTAGGGATGGCGACTGTTCTAAGGAATAAGGAGGTCTCCAAATCCCACTAATCCAATCACAACTCATAACTCCACTCTATATTATCAGTCATACACTAACATTATCATATGGTGCAAGAGAAATATAACTACTAAACAAGCATACATCAACTTTATTTAATCGTGCAAGAGTAAAAAAATTCTAAAACAATCATACATCCACATAATCAATAGTGCAAAAGTAATAATCAACTTTATTTTCATGGCGCAAAAGTGATCATCAATTCTATCTTCATGGTGCAAGTAATATAATCACAAAACCAATCCTACATCCACATAATTAATAGTGAAAATAATATAAGTACTTAATTAATCACACATCAACATTATATCTAGGCGCACGAGTAATCTAAATACATAATCAATCAAAGGTAATTCAAGACTAGATTCATTGACCACAACCAACCATTTATTTCTTCATGTGCACAAATCATCTATTCTACTTATTCCATTATTCAACAACATTTAAATGCAAAAGGGTGAAGAGAATAAGACATAATTATTAATAAGATTATGAGGGAAATAGCAAGATCCATGTTAAATAATTACATCCAACAATTACACTCGCCCAAGTAAGATTCAATCAAGTCAAGCATCATTTGTTAACATTCCCATCTACTGTAATATATTATTACACAATCTCACAATAAATACAATTTACATACTCAAATGTAAGGGAAAGTTAAATTTCATATTCATTAGAGAATCCATAAGATGATAAGTCTTCTCAAGCAGTATTATACATTTAGCGCTACTTGCATTACGTATCCATCTATAAACCAAAAGAATCATTCATAAACATCATTATTAAGAAGTCAAGGCTGGCATAACCCTCATTAAGGAACTAAGAGGGTCAAACATAACTATAGCAAGGAAGGATTCCTAGGCTACCTTACGCTTCTATGGAAAGGGAACTATAAGAAATTTTACCCCTAAGGAAGAGTCATAGATGATTTTAGGGGCGAAATTTCGCCCATGGGCGAAATTTAGGGGCTTCCAATTTTTTATTGGGCGATTTTTTTTTATTAAAGTGATTTTTTAAAACTTATATCATTAGCCCGTAATTTATTTTAGGGGAAAAATCGTGTACAGGGTTAGCCCTTGTTTTTAGGGGAGATAGAGGAAAAAAAATTATATTTCACCCCTAAAATTTGGAGGGACAAGCTTCCATTAGCCAAATTTCTAGAAGTATGGGAATTTTTGATAGCTTCTTCGCCCAGGCATTTGGTAAA
>JASDQU010738846.1:156791-166987 GCA_032191745.1 Picea mariana
TTCAGTTCTCGGTTTTAGGTCTATAGTGAACTCTAATTCCCTGTCTAGTGGCATCCCATGTAACTCCTTCAAAAATACGTCTAGAAACTCTCTCACCACCGGAAGGTGTTCTAAACCTTCCATTAATCCCTTTTCGTTTAACGCAAGGATCACATAAATCTTTCACCCCTTGTGCATGCTCTTCCGTAGCTGTAAGGAAGAGATGAACCTCAGGAAAACTCCCTGGTTCCATCCTATAATCACATGTCTCTATCCCTCATCATCAACCAAGCTCAACTGTTTCATCTTACAGTTGAGTATCACCTCATGCGATTCCAACCAGTCCATACCAATTACGACATCATAAGATCCTAAGATCATGATGTACAGGTTGGCCCTTGTGACAAACTCTCCCAGGTTAAGGATACGGCCGGTAACCTTTCCTCCAACATTTTGTTTATCTCCTGAAGCCATATTTACAAAGCTAAACTCATCCTGTTCGACTGCTTTTAACTTAATCCTTTTTGGCATTGCACCAAAAATGAACCTCTCGGTAGCACCGAGATCTATCAAAATACTAAGGGTCTGGTCAACGACGATATCTATAGTCTCGAGCATAGTCAACCGATGCTCTGCCTGGCGGTTATTCATCGCTGCATGAATCTAGTGGGCCTTGCCCATATCTCCCATGGTAGTTGGTCCAGCTGATCCAGATGCTCTAGTCCTCTCCATAAGGAAGTCGCGCTAGTAATGTGGCTCCCCACATGTACAACACCCCTTCTTCAGCCCAGTAGTCATGGTACCTGAAGTAGAAGATTATGTCCCATCGGCCTGGAATCCTGGTCTATTCTGCTGAACAAGCCTAAACTGTTACTACTGTGGTTGATGCTACTGCTGATGTTGTGGTCCCTGATAAGGTGTCCACTGCTGAGGTGTTGGTCATCGAGGTGTAGTGAAAGTGGATCCCCTCTAGAAGCCACGATATCTCGACGTATGTATGGTTGGTGTCTGATGTTGTTGTGCTCCAGATGCCACCTGCCCTATTGGTCTCACTAGAGTCCTACTCTGACCCCCGTTGATAAGCTCCTCATCTACTATGAGGGTCTTCTGGATGGCATCATGCAAGGTTTGAGGCATCAAAATCCCGATCATTGCACGTATGCTACCATTAAGGCCGAACATGAACCTGTTGACCTTAAGTTTCTCAGTGTTAAGGTGTGGAGCATACTCGAGAAGCTCCATAAAATAGGCCTCGTACTCGGGCATCATACAATCACCCTTTCGTAAGGCATTGAAATCATTGAGATGACACTTAATGATATCCTCTGAAAGGTATCTCTCTCAGAACCGTTCCTTGAACAGTTCCCATGACACATCTTTGAAATCCATGTTCAGCTGTGGTAGGAGTATCTTCCAACATAGAAAGGTGCTTCATTTTAGTTGGAAGACTGCCATGTGGACCTTCATGTTGGAGTTATAATCGCAAAGTGAAAAGAACATCGCCATATTCTCCAACCATGCCTCGACGACTGAGCTGTCTGGGGAACCAATGAACTCGATAAATTTGACCTTCTCGAGTTCACGATGAATGATACCAGTACCGACTGGAGTGCGCGACAAAACCTCAGGGGGTGCTAGTGCCCTGGCCTCATCTCTATCTAAACAGCTGATCAAGGCCTCACACATGCGTTGAAAATATCTTATCATTCTGACCACATCATCAACTACTATATGCTCCTGCCCGACAACCTTTTCATCTTCCTGGGGATTAGACCCCTCAAGCGTGAATGATACTAGAGGCATCATGCCTCCTCCCCTAGCACCCCGTCATCTGCCTCCATGATGTCCTCTAACCATGATTACCTGCACGAATACAAGTCAACTCAATTATCAACATTATAATCAAATCATATCAACAAAAGCCATAGCGATCCCAAGTTGCGGGTTGAACCCCGCTCTGATACCACGTGTAACATACCCTCTTCTGGTACGAATCCTACGATGTACCACCGGTAAAAGCACCCTTAATTTTTTTTTTTNTTGTGTGTAGGAAAGTAATAAAGGCATTATACTCAACATTGCAACATGACGACGAACACAATGCATGCAACTCACAGAACAACTACATAATGACCTAACATAAAATCACATCAAGCACCTAGAAGCAATGTACGACATTCAACCAATGAAGACTACCCATCCGTCCTACCCTGCAATGGTTAGGACCTCCAGGACACATAAGCAATGCCCAAGCCCGGGTTCCCATCGATTTTGAACATTTAAGATCTCAAGGCTGGTGACTGTTCTGAGGAACAAGGAGGTGTCTACATCCCCCCCAACACAAGCAGACCAAGACTACTAAGCTAAAGACAAACATACTAACAACCCAATGCACCCAAAATTCATTACACAAGTAACTAGAACCCTTACAGTGAGCAAATCCAATCATATTACATGTTTACATAGCCAAGTACAAACATTACTTATAATAAACAACAATACCCTCAACGAGAAACGCAAGATAAAAATGACTTCATCAACAAACCAACCTTTAATCACATCTAAAATAGTCCAACTAACCATCGTGTTTAACATCGGTTACTCATCCAATAGTAAGTCAAATTCAATTAGTTCATAAATTACAATTCTATATTAACATAAAAATCAACAAGTGTGATTGCAATTAGGTCAATGTATGCCAATCTAAATTAACATTTAAAAGTGTATCAAGTGAGAAAGTCTAAATCATAGTTGGGTCATCAATGTACCATCAATTTAATCCTTAATGCAATCGGGGTTGGGAATGATGTGTAAGACATTAACACTTGTTACTATATAACATTTAACCAGTAGAACTGGTCATTCCACTAAATGATCAGTAGAGAAAGTATCAGATCCTAGGCATTAAACTTAACATCATAACACGATGATTGGATTGAAAGAGATATAACATTTACTCACTATACTATTACAGTATTGCCTTGAAAGTAATACATTTAATCAAATTATATGACATTGAGAATTAATGTGGTATTGCCTTAATTTAGAAAGCTTAATCTCTACTTGGGGAAATACTCACTAATCTCATTTAACCATTAATCAGAATCTAAATGGGCAATTCTAAAATAGTCCCCAAATTACAATCTAACTATCACTTAACGATATCTATAATCACATTAGCTATATCAAAGCAGAATGCTAAATATGACACTGGTAAACAATTAATTACACATGTCATCTATCTATAGTAACTATATCAATATCTAACTGTCTATTCACATAAAGAAGGAAACCGCTTGACTAACAACATGGTTGTAGTAGTTAATGTTTGCAGTGACAACACTGCATACACTCAATTGCTGGAGAAGGAAGGACAATAGCATCGTTTAAGGATCAAATCGCGGTCATACTACAACAACTCAATCAACAAATTGATGGAAAAATGTGGACCTTAAGGAAGTAAACACAACCATCCTTAATGGAATTTCATGGTAATAAAATCAGTGTTACAGTATGAATGAAATCTGTGTAACAGTAAACAAAGTATAAATTCACACTTGTCAGAAATAAAAATTGCAGTGCCAGAATTTCATTCGTGATGTCGTCAAGCTAGTGGTTGTACCTTTGAAATGAAGTGCCATCAATGAAATTTGTATTTGGCAATAATAATATTTCATTGCCAGAATAAAGTCATGGTGCCAAGTCACGGTAACAGGAAGGAGGTAGATTCGTGACAGTAGGAGTTGTGGTAATAAAATATGGGTAACAATAAAATCTGGGTAACCAAAATCGTGGTAAAATAACAACAACTCAGTCACATTTATTGGGCAAAAACCATTTGCATTTCAACAAAAATCTACGTCAACACTTAAAAGAAAAATCGTGGCAATTACAACAAGCTCTGGAAACATTCTAAAGGCAAAATCATGGGTAATTATAGAAACACAATCAACTTCTGATTATCAAAAACGTGGTCATTCCGGCAAGTAAAGTTGTGATTTAATGGCTAAAATATGGGTGAATTCTACAACAACAAAGTCACAATTTTAGATGGAAAAATCGTGGTGCAAAATGTACCTGAAGGAAATTATCTATTTTCTGTCATGAAATGATAAACAAAACGTTGTACCATCACACCAGAAGGGGATTTCGTTTTTCCTGTCATTAAATAACAAGCAATTTGTTGTATTATCACACCAGAAGGGGATTTGATTTTTCTTGTCATTAAATAACAAGAAATTTGTTGTGCCATCACACCATAAGGGGATTTCATTTTTCCTATCATTAAATGACAAGAAATTCGTTGTGCAATCACACTAGAAGGGGATTTCATTTTTCCTCTCATTAAATAACAAGAAATTCATTGTGCCATCACACCAGAGGGGATTTCATTTTTATTTTCTATCATTGTATAATAAACAAATTGTTGTGACCACACACCATAAGGGAATTTCATTTTTCCTGTCATTAATAATAAGCAATTACTGTAGTAACCAAGGGGAAAAATGCAAACAAGAAAAACAAAAAAAACATTTTTCCATTCTAGGATAAAAAATATAAAAATGCAGATAGAGAATCAAATTATTTTTCCATTGCCAGAATACCAATACAACACAGACAAGAATAACAAATAAAAAAAATGTTTTTTTTCCATTGCCTGAATACCAAAACAATGTAGACAGGAATAACAAATAAAAAAAACGTTTTTTTCCACTGCCAAAATACCAAAACAACATATACATCAGTAAGAGGAATGCAAGGATCCAATGGGAAGTGTCCTGGAATGATTGCATGGGTTCTATCAATCAAAGCATAGAGAAAGCCAACTAGGACACCAAATAATCCACATGTAGAGGTCGTTGCCAGATGGCAGAATTAATAATCAGCAAGGGACAAACATCAAGGGTAGCCAGCTAATCGGTTCATCCTTTGCTCATCATCCTCACAAAGAAAAGAAGGGTGTTGAGATGCATAGGTATTTTAATGCTAAGTCAACGACCATAGATCAGGCTCCTGGCCGACTGCTCAGGTGAGGACTGGTGAGCTAGGGATGAAGGCTAAACAACCACGAAGGTCACAGTCAACATAGTAAGGTGGTCATGACATGTGGGAAAATGAAGGCCATGGGAGTCAACAACCATTGAGCTAGGCTAAGGAAAGTTTCAGTCATCAATTAAAAAAAAAAAACATCAGTTTACTTCTCCATTAAATAAGCAGATCCAAGCATAAGTCCTAATACATTCTACCATACAAAAATGAAGAGAGCGTACCATTGCTTGATCGCCCGCTTCGAATGATGTCCAGTGTGCTTTGTGCAACTCCCGCTCACCAACTGTCGAGACTTCACCAGTACCTCCTAGCCAATGCTAGGGGTACTCTTCTTCCCCCTTAGCCCCCCAAGATGCAAAGGGGCCACACACTCACTATCCAGAGATTTCGACTAGCTCCCAGCTCGCATCGCAAGGCTGAGATACCACTCCTCACCGAGATGGGTATCCCAACATTCACAAGTTAAGTCAGTCAGGAAGATATTTTGCAGCCTAACGTTACGCAAACCGAATATCCCCAACCTCCATCTCCTCCGTTCATTATATAGAGTTTCATGGTTCCTTACTTTCCTAAAATCTCATTTAATTAAGTTTTTAAAATTTAATTCCCAAAAATTCTTCCCCGTACAAGTGTCACCCATCCCATTCATTCCTCCATAAATTAATTTCTTTAATTAATTAATTAACTTTATTTCCCTCACCCACCTAGAGTTACTCCTAGAATCACTCCTAGGTTTCCCCAAATTCTCTTACATGTTTTAATGGCTTTCCCTATTATTAAATTGCTAGTTTAGTTTAAATTAGAAAGCTCTTAAATGGTAGATACTTTACTAAGTTTGACTTTCCACTTTTTTCCCTAGTTCTCCTTTTTCCCTTTTTATGTTATCTCTTTTCCTAGTTTCCTAGTATTTTAGATTTTATCTCTTTCGCCTTTTAATTTAGAACTCAAAAAGGCAGGTGTGGAGATTAACCCCTTTTTCCCTTTTCTCTTTTAATTATATATATTAAATTATCATAAAATAGTAAAACGATTAATTCCCTTTTTAAATTTTAATCCAACAATTCTTTTTTTGTTATAAATCAATTTAATTTCTTACTCCCTTCATGTTACAAGATTTAACGAAGAGTATAATTATTATTTATGTTGTTCTTATTTTTATTATTATTATTATTTTTTATAGCTAGATAAAATTTTACCACTAGCATAGTTTAGGCTTAGACCTTAAATTTTCATACAGGGCGACATTTAATTAGGGAATTTGTTTAAAAAAATTCTTAACAAGTTATTTGTCCTAAGGCTATCTAGGTTCATTCCTCTATCATCAACAATGCGACGTGCCCTTCACGACACACTAGGTGCTCCAAGGGTGCCACTTACCTTAATTTTTTTTCCTTGCACGATGTGCCCTTCAGGATGCACTACCTGCTCCAAGGGTGCCACTCACCTCTTGACTGACTTCGTAGACATCAATAACCCCTGAAGTCAATAGTCTGCCAGGTGAACTTGTCGGAGACTAAGGTCCTCTAAGAAATAAGGCCCCCACCTTATTGCATGCCCATTAGAATCATCATGAGTGACTGTCGCAGTCTGCCCTCACGACATCGTGGGTCCTCTAGAACTAGGTAAATGTTAACCTACAGTTCGAGCCACAACGTGAGTGCTAGTAGGTTGTGGCAGGGCTGTTGTCCACACCTCTCACTCAACATCTCTGGTAGTCGTGCGTGACCCATTTACTCCACATGTGAGTCTGTTCGGCAAGCTATCGCCAACCTGCATCATCAGCAAATCATGTCAAAACATATCCATATCATATCATCTAATTAGATGCACTAATATCATAGTAAAACAATCAAACCCGAATGGTACATTCCCTGACTCAATCCAAATTCCAAGGGGTTCCATTGATGCCTCTGCATCCTCGAGGTCCAAAATCGTGCACACTCAGTAAACCGAGTTAATTGCACATATCTATGTCAATGCAATAAAACAACATGCCATCAACCTATAACACCTCATAATCAAAATCAAAAGTTTTAATAGCATAATAATTTGGGTCACCTGCAAGAAAGTGTCCTCAAAGAATAAGTTCGGTCAGTGCACCAGAGCGAGATGTTACACGGCCCCAAAACAATAAATTCACTAGTTGTTCATCTTCCAAACCAAACCAAGGACGCAACTTCTAATAAAGTCACACATTATGTGACAGATTGTTGTATATTAAAACATCATGTTGGATCAATCTTCTTAGAAACCCCCCCATAGAGGCCTCCCCTCCATCACATCTAGAATTCATTACCCTACTAAACTAAGCCATTTCTCCTTCTCTGCATTCAAGACAATGCCATTCAATATTCTGACATCCTTTTCACAAATTCACTAGTTGTTCATCCTCCAAACCAAATCAAAGATGTCACTTTCGATAAAGTCACACATTTTGTGACAGATTGTCATGTCTTAAGTGTTAGATCAATCTGTTTAGACACCCCCCATAGAGCCCTCCCCTCCAAAATTATTTCCAACTCGAACCTTTCCTTCATTCCCCACCAGCCACTACAGGCACTTTCCAAATATGTGAAATTCCAGGATCATGGATTTCCAAACTATTGATCCCCACTCAAACTCTTTGTTAGGTCTCAAATCTAGTTCTCCACTGAGCATCGGGGGACATGCAAATATATGCAAATTTGTGCAACTTTTATGCAACTTATATGCAACGATGCAACTTATGCAACTATATTGCAACTATATGCAACTATATTGTAACAATTTCGTATGCAACTATATGCAAATATGCAACTATATGCAACTATGCAACATGCAACTTATGCAACTTAAGAAAATTTATGGAACTTATGCAACTTTATGAAACGTGAAACTTTATGCAATAATGCAACTTATGCAACTATGCAACTATATGCAACTTATGCAACTATGCAACTACATGCGACTTATGAAACTATATGCAACTATATGACAATTTCGTATGCAATTATATGCAAATATGGAACTATATGCAACTATGCAACTATATGGAACTATAAGAAAATTTATGAAAAAGTGAAACTTATGCAACTTAAGCAACTATATGCAACTATATGCAACTTTATGGAACTATATTGCACCTATATGTAAATATATGCAACTATATTTCAACTTTATGCAACTTATGCAACTATGTTGGTACCAAAAACGTATATTGGAACGATAACTTATCTTCTTGTTTTAACGAGTGTAGGTGCCACTAAATAGGTATCTATTATATCTATCTTCCTCGAGTGATGATCAATATATAGTAAGAGAGGTTGAAAGTGAGACGTGTTGTACTAGATCTACCGGTTCTAGATCAACTAGGTTGGAAAAGATAAGGAAAAGATTTTGTATACGAATGCAATTTTTTATTGCCAACAGAGGGTTGTGTAATTATGATGCTGAGAGCATAGGTGACATTGAGTTTCCTTTGAGGTATAAACATCTAGTGCAATGATGGGCACCTAAAGAGATACCTAAAGTGGACACAGATTTCTTCATCGGTGCGAGGATGTATCGCATTGCTCCTTCGTTCTTACATGGGTTGGGGTTATTTTCTATGGATGGCATAAATGTCAGCTATGGCACTGTAACTGAATTGATGAAGTATGTCGGACCATTATACAAATAAAATCACTGGTTGATGTTGGTCTGATATACGCGAAATATGCGGATATACAGAGTTGTCACAAATTATATACAACTAGTAGATAGCAATCAAAATAAAGGGGAAACTATGTATATTGATGGAAATCCAAAAGCTACTTGAAACATTGCAGGCTTTATAAATAGTACACGACCAGTGGCAACATCTAAGAAACCAAATTGCATATTTGAGGGACACGAAGGAAATCGTGTATTTGTATGTGCAACAAAAACAATAGTTCTAGGTTAAGAGTTGTTGATCGATTACAAATTAAATCGAATAGATGGAGGGGGTGGAACTATGGGGGTATATATCTTACATACCATTCAAATCAACCTTTGATCAATCATTTTTACAATTTATCACTGCAATATTTCAAATTTTTACTGCATAAATTTTTTACAATTACTTTCATAACTCTTGTTGATTAATTTATCGTGTCAACATATATCCAAGGTCACCATGGAAAGGCACCCACTGTTCCTCAACAAGTAAATGTTAAATACAGTAAGAACTTATGACTACAACAAATAAATTTCAGAAAATTCATTATTTATTTTTCTGATATTACTGCAATATTTCATTTTCTTAATGTTATAGGTGAATTTCATAACTTTTATTGATTGATTTATTGTGTCAACATCTGTCTAGGGTGACCGTGGCAGAAAATCACCTGGTACATTTGTTCATGGTGACCGTGGAAAGGAACCCACTATACCTCAACAGATAAATGTTAAATATATTAACAATTTATGACTACAACAACTAAATTTCTGAAATTTCATTATTTTTTTTCTGATATTACTGCAATATTTCATTTTTTTAATGTTACAGGTGAACTTCATAACTTTTGTTGATTGATTTATTGTGTCAACTTCTATCGAGGGTGACCAGGTTTGAAAATCACCCGCTACATCTGTCCAGGGTGACTGTGGAAAGGAGCCTGCAGTGCCTCACCAGGTAGATGTTAAATACAGTAACAACTTATGACTACAACAAGTAAATTTCTAAAATTTTGTTATTGTTTTTTCCGATATTACTGCAATATGCTGCAGGAACATCTCTCCATGTCAAAAACGTGCCAACCAACCAGCACATCCAACACACATTTAATGGAGAAAGGGAGAGACGCAACCCTCTCAATTTTGAAATTTGAAATTTCAATAAATCTTGTAAGGCTTTTAATGCCAAACCATGCCTTTGTACACGTAGTGGTTGAGGTTTCCTTTAATGGTTTCCTGCAGCAAGCCCAGGACGTAGTCAGGATTGAGCATCCATTTATGTAATGTAGCCATAGGGGATACTCTGTGATAGCGATAGCTTAGAGATAGTGGTTGAGGATAAGCTCATGGGAACCCTCATTTTGTAATTAAGAAATTAGAGTAGAGAGTTAGGAGGAGAGACCAGAGCAGAGAGGTCTCGAGAGAGAGTTGAGACTTGTTACAGTCCAGTCTTTGTAAACATTTGTATAGACATACAGATTAATAGAAAAACA
>JASDQU010738846.1:171996-184346 GCA_032191745.1 Picea mariana
TATATATATATCTGTGTGTGTGTGTGTGTGTGTGTGTGTGTGTGTGTGTGTGTTTGTGTGTGCGTATATAAAATTTTCATATTATTTTAATTCACCTCTCCTATTTTAGAATTAACTCTATGGAAATGAATGAATATCATCAATAACGTGGAGTTACATACTATAGTCATTTTAGTTTAATTTTCATTTTATCTTTGTTTATACCATTATTTTGTAATGTAGATCTTTTAACCTTATAGAAAATTAGAAAATTAGAAAATGATCAAATATAAGAATCTTTGCAACTAAATCATAAACAAATATGCAAATTATATTCATCAGTAATCAAAATATACATATTTGAACCAGAATAGTTGGAAACAAATGGAACAACGACATTCCACCCAACCGTAGATGTGGGACAACCAAGTTACTTGTCTTGATCACCCCCAGTTTGAATATGACTCCATAACAACCAAGTTACTTGTCTTTATTACCCCCAAGCCTGAATATGACTCCATAATGACAAACCAAGATCCACTCCTTCACCAAAGTAACTCTTGATAGTTCATTAATTTGTTTTCCTACCCCATATGTGCTCACACAACAAGCAATCATTTCTCCTCAACATACTAAGAAGCGTATTACCTCCCACATATATTGTATATATATATTCCTTTGTTTCCTAGGAATTTTCATTGAATCATTTCCATCCTTGGAAATTCATATATTTTGAAATCCTTCATATTAAGGGATTTCCAATGACAAAATTTCACTTGTGACATTTTTCAAATTTTTCTTTGAGTTAGCTCCATCATGTTCCCCACCCATGGAGTCATATTCATCTCTTTTTAACGTGGTTGTTCTATCTATTTCTTGCATTTATTATTAAAATAATATTATGTCTCACATCTTTCTATTCAAAGAGGACAGTTGGCAAGTCCAAATATTGCATAATAATTTAAATGATAACACTCAATTGACTTAACAATGTAAAATATGAATTTACCTAATTGGAAATTATTAAATAAAATGTTGAATAATTGAGAATGCAACACATTAATCAATTTAATTAATTTAATTAACTTTGGGGTGTTACAAGAACTCATCCATCACCCATTGACAAATTCCACCTTTCCACTATCATGGATATCCTAGGATGTGGTATTTATTCTCTTACTCAAAGAATCACCTCAAGGGGTTTTACGCATAGTCATGGTTCTTTTCTCCAAAGAGTGGACAAAGAAACAACATTCTTATAAGTTTTATTTTCACAATCAATTAACATACTTAGAAAATGATACTTCGTAATTAAAGATAACACAAATCATCGTAGATGATACGAAGGCTTTTACCCTCCTCCATGACCTTAATCACTTATATATTCCACCCTACAGTAGTTATAAGAATCAAAGTATGAAATTAAAAAAAAAATTGCATAAAAAAAATTGCGTTCATGATACACAAAATTCATCAAAAAATGATCTCAGTATGAATAACTCAGGAAATTCTGGAGATTTTCTAGCAATAAGAGCACTCAACCATAAATTGTGGTCTAAAGAAACATCTTTTGTTGCAGCCACAATAGATGTATTGGATGGAAACGGTTGTAGGGGTGGGTAGTGTATGGATGCTTCCACTATGGATGGATGAGATGGGTGGCATATGGGTGCATCCACTATGGATGGATGCAATGGAAAAGGTGGTCGTTTTGGGTGGCCTATAGTTTAAGCCACTATGGATGGATGGGATATGAAATATGGTGGAGGTGAGTGGCAATAAAACCCCATGGATTGTAAGAGGGATGGTAAAATACTTGGGGTGGAAAAAGGTATCGCAAGAGTTAGAGAAAGGTGGCCAAGGACTAGAGTATCCCTAAATATGGGGAAAATTGATGTGTGGAATGTTGGTAGTGGTGGTGAATGAAAGCGTGGTGGTATAGATGACCCAACGGTTGATGAAGAAACATACCTACATTTTTATAATATTTTTACCAGTACCAAAATGTAAAATTCTACCCCAAAAAATAACAAATTTTGCACTTAAACAAGATTTAACTCAAAACACGATGCCTTTGAAGGTGGCGAGTTGTCCATTCCAGGTGGACATGGACCACCATCATGTCATACCACAACATGTAGAAAATTAATAACAACATATTTGAATATGAAAGATAATAAGATAATATGAAAGATAATAAGTACACCAAATGAGAAAGATGCCTATACTATATAATATAGGTTCGTAGCAACCAGAAAACATCATAAAATAATATATGGAAATAAATACATAAATCTCTCTCTCTCTCTCTCTCTCTCTCTCTCTCTCTGTATATATATATATATATATATATATATATATATAGAGAGAGAGAGAGAGAGAGAGAGATACAATCATCAATAACATAGAGATGGTCAAGATACTAACCTCTTGCATGAAACTCTCATGTCCACTAGCCTCCATTAGCCCATAACAAATATTCCCACAACTCGAGCATCGATGAGGCTCATATAAACATCTAATATTTCCATGTGCACTCTCTCATTTTCCCTCTACTATAGGAATTCAAGGTCCAACCCCTCTACCAATGTCACTAGTAGTAACATATTTCCAAGACAATGATACAAAAATCTCATGCTGCTCTAGGATCTAGGTCAATGGTGATATCAATAATTGTGTATGTGTGATTCCTTTTGCGATGGGAGAATGTTGAGGGTGGTGATAAATTCACCTATTAATATGAGGAGATGGAAATGGGTCACACCTATGATTCTCTTTGTCTTTTATGTACCCATCAATCACCCCTTGAAATTCACCAATGTCAAAGTAGTTGACATGGTGACCCAAAATACAATCTTCCCATAATTTGCTAAGGAGATATAGAGGCACTTCTTTGTTATTGTAGGGAAGTTTGTCAAACACCATAAGTAATCTATCCCTACTATTGTCCTTAAACAATTGGTGGATGCACCAATCCATACATTTAAGTATGTTTGTGATTCTGGTTGTAGTATCGATCTAGGATCGATGAACAATGACATCAATTCTTGTTTTGTAATATTCAATTCTATCACTTGTTTTTTATTGATGTCATTCCTGTAATACTGAAACATCATATCCATGTATTCAGAAATACTGGTTAATTTCCAATGGGAACATGAAATGGACGATACAATGGAATCCAACAAAGTGGATAGTGACAATTGTATAGGCTCTCTTGTACTCTTTAAGTCTTATAAAATTGATATAAGGGACCTAAAACTTATTGATGTTTGGTAGAATTAGACAAGTATTTTTGCATAGGTATAACTCTCTATACATGTGGAATTCCCCCAAAGCCATCTAGCTTGAGACTTTACTTTAATTAAAGTAATTATTAAAGTAAAATTCTTTTATTAGTGATTTGAGTTTTATTTATGGAAATTATTTAATTACTATTGGTGAATTCAATAATAGTTGTTCATATCAAGTGAGCTGAGAAATAATATATACCATGAATCACTTTGGATATTAGGGTTAAGTCATAACTCAATCTTATGAAAAAAAGACTAGGGTGAAAGAGGAATACACATGATACATTGATATCGAGAAGAGAAGGACTTTTTATCAGAGAGTCGAATGATGAAGGAATGTGATTCAAAGAGATCTTAGATAGGTGGACAAGTACATGTATATAGAGATATAGGCTAGAGAAAGAGAGAGAAAATTCATGCAACAGAAGGATCAACCACCATAGACAGTCCAGGTATTCTTGAATAGGTTACACAGTCCATGCAAGTTTCATTGTAATAATTGCATAGATAGTGCATGATGGTGCATGTATTAGTGTAACAATCATGTTGTTGTCATACATGATCATACAATAAGTTTGGTAGTAGATCAACCAATTGGGTTTTGATGTACTTTGTTTGTTTTTGTATTTGGGATATTTTCATAGTAACGGATGCCTTTTAAAATTTGAAGTTATTTGAATGATAAGATTATTTTATGGTAAGAATATTTTTGTGTATTGTATTTTATATTTTGGTTTCCAATATTGATTCTACTAGATTTGTTTGAGTTCAATATTCAAGTAGTGTATTTTTTTTTGTGAGTTTCTCATCTGATTTGCAATAAGGAAATCACTATATGACATGATACCTAGGTGATAGAGTATGGATTTCAACATGGTATCAGAGTATTATCTATAAGAGGAAGCTAGATATCATATCCATAGTAGGGGATAATATATCTATCAGATCTGTGGGATATCTTAGAAAATCCAAAACCAACAGGAAAAGATGAAAGGAAATATTTTAGGGAAATAGTCGTATTGTAGTTGGATTAGATTCTAAGGACAATGTAGGTATTTTTTATATAGTAATATAAAAAGTGTGCATATCAGGTTATAGGTCCCATAGAGAAATGCATATACAAGTGTAATTGTTGTGCTGCTAGAAAATATAGTGCATGAAGAGGTTGTACATATTAGTATAATGGAATTTTTAGCAGTAGGTTATTTCTAGGCGAATTTATGAGGTCCAGGAGATGGGAAAAATACCTCTAAGATTCAAATCTAGATCATATAGAACATTCAACTTTATACATTGCAAATCAAGAGTGACTTTAACGTTAAAATATTATGACCTTTGTGAGTTAGTAGACAAAGTAGTTGTTCCATCAATAGATCTGACAACTTTGGATGCTCATGAGAAGAAGGAGATCAAACATGAGAAGGCTATTTTGGATTCAATAAAGGATCATATAATTCCTTAGCTATTCGAGAAGAAGATGACAAAAGATATGTTTGATGCCTTAGTAGGTTTATTCTAGAGAACTAGCATGAATAGGAACATAGTCTTAAGAAATAGACTCAAATCAGTGCAGATGTCTAGATTTGATGATGTTATCATCTATTTCATGAGGATGACTCAAGGACATGATCATATTGCAACTATACAAGAGAATATAGAGGATGTAGAGCTCTTAAATTTAGCATTGAATGGTCTTCCCAAGTCTTGGGAACAATTTTTCAAGGGAGTTTGCACTCGAGAACATCTCCCATATTGGTAGAGGATTTAGGATGATTGCATCCAAGATGAAACTTGGAAGGAGTCTAAATAAAAAAAACACTACTACATATGGGTGGATTATTCCACGAAATTTTCCCACGTTTCCATTAGTTTCATCTTTTTTTTTTTTTAAATAGGGTGGCATTTTCATCGATATTGCCACGAAAGTTCGTCGCAATATCCACGAATAGGTTATTTTAACTTGTTCAGGATTTTTGTCGCTATTGCCATGAAATTTCGTGGCAATAGCGATGAAAATTTTTCCTATCTCATTTTTAGGTGTTAACGACTAATTGACTATTTGATCTATATATACCTAACTTTAAGAGACTTTGTGACACAATTGATATAGTTGTAACACTGCTCTTGGATTTTCTTTGAGCTTTTTATTTTTTCTGTCACCCACCAGTTGAACAAATCCGATTCTCGATCTATATAGCTCAGATTTTGAAATTGCAAGGTTAATATGCTTTTTTATTATTGATGTACTCATTTAACCTATAAATTTTTGTTCAAATGTCCAAATTTCATGTAGCTTTTTTTTCCCTTGATAATATATTATATGTGTAGTACCATATCTCATGTCTTTGGTTTTTGGATCTAGTTAATATATTTTATGGAAAGGGGTATGTGGATTCCATAATATTCTAGGTTTATGGAATCCACATACCCTTTTCGCTTCAATTGTAGCTGTAATGTCTCTCTCTCTTTTCATTGATAAAGATATGGGATTTCTCTTGAAACTCAACCCTGATCGGTGAAATGATAGTAATTGATTGTCATTTTCTTCTCTCTTTTATTTTTAAGAACTAACAAAAAAACACCAACAAAGCCTGATTGAAGCTTTGAAACCACTTGTTACATCCCTAGTACCCAAAAGGGATCACACTTGCATAAATTGAAAATAATATAACAATGACAATAATGGTTGGGATACTTGCACACCTAATTGTTGGATAGCACTTACTAATTCAAGTAAATGAAGGAAGAAATCTCCATGAATAAAATCTTGAAGATCATTGTTATATTGATAAATGATAAGTTATGGTATATATAAGATAGGGAGGAAACTCATGTTTATAACAATAAGATACATAAACACTAAACCTAAATTTATGTTAGGTATATATGTAGTTATTATATAATGAAAACATTTGTACACATATGACCTTATTATAAAGATGTTATCTATGTCGTGATTAGGCACATAACAATCACTTTTAACTAACCACCTTCAACCATCTTAGCTTATGGTTAGGCACCTTTAAATTTCTTGGATTATGACTAAGAACCTTTAACAAATGAACTTATGATTATATACCATAGTCTTCCAATATAAATAAAGTATATTTGTTTCAACTTTCTCAATAAAATCCACATACCCTTTTCTTATATGTGATGTTGTTTCTCTCAATTTTTTATAATCACACGCAATTCTATATGTAGTGTTTAACTTTAGTTTGTAGTTGATATAATTTTTTTACACACTATTAATAAGGATCTGTATATAAAATATAAAAAATTCATGACGAAATCTACGATAACATGATGAAATCTACTAGTCAGACAATGAAAAATGAGAACATGCCAAAGTGTATTAGAAAATAAAAATGTGACCACTGTAAGAAGCATAAAATTGTGACCATTGTATGTAGATGCAAATCAACACATCATAATTTAAACCAACCCAACCCAATTGTGGATGAGAAGTGGTTGGCATTATTTTTTTAGTGGTGAATTTCAAAGCTTGGCATTTTGTCTACAAAACAACTAAGAGGCTAGTGTATTGTGTCAAGTGATTCAAGTTTGAGAAATTTTGACCACTTTCGTTATATGGTGTGTAATTATTTTCCATGGTTATTCAATACACACTACTCTATAGTACAAATTGAAGCATATCTATTTTAATAGTTAATCGATAAAGAAAAAAGCATGTCAAAATGTCTTAGAAGAAATAATTGTGAGGATTGTAGGTCACTGTAAAAAAACATATCATAATCGAAAGGAGTAGCTAAAATATAAAAACTGACAACTTACTGTTTGGTATGGTGTAGGTAAGACAATTACTTGTGAGGACAAGGATTTGTCACTATGAATGAAAATGACATGAAGCTTACTCGATTAAGAGTGGCATTAGAGGCAAGGGGTGATGGAAAATGTTATTTCCCTTGCTATTGTTGTAGAGGCTTGAAAAAAAAAAATAATAATAACGACATCTCAAAGAAATTGTAGGGAGAAGGGGCATGCCAAAGGGAGTTATGAATATCGTCCCTTGGTAATAGGATTCAATATTTAATGTATTCTCTGTAATAATAGGTATGTCATAAATTTTAGTAATATTTATTATTAGGATTTTTATATTTTCTATACACACTAAATTTTCTACGTTGTTTTTAATATATAGACGATGCCCCAAAAAGTTCGACCTCTATAGGGTTATTTGCCAAGTACTAGTAGAAATACTCCTCTACAGGGTGATGAACTTCAAGATCAGAATATTTAAGGTGGTGATCAAGTTATTAATGATGATATGGATGAAGATAACGTTAGTGATTCAAGTCAGGAAGATGAGATACATAGATTGATCCAAGACACATTTTCTCCAATGGATGAGGACAACAAGGATGATAGTCATGATGTTGATCCTCTACTCCATAAGTCACGTCAACCTTTTTATGAAGATTCAACAAAAAATATTTTATGTTCTATATTTTTGTTGGTGAACCTGAAGGTTTTGAATGGTTTATCATATACATGCCACTAAGGTATTTAATTTGTTAATTATTTATGCCTGCATGTTCAAAAATACTTAAAAGGTTCATTTTTTTTCTATATTGCTATTGTTTTTTAATTTGTAAATTAGTATATTGAATGAGATATTGATGATTAATATTGTTTACATTGACTTATTGTTTAGAATTTTGTAGATTTTTAGGTGAATTTCTATTACCAACGTCAAATACTTTGGCACGCACATATCGAGAAATATTCATGATTATGAAAGAAATTGGAATAGACTATCAGGCTATTGATGCATGTCCTAATGATCATATCATATATTATGGACAATATGAATTAGAAAATGAATGCCCACAATGTCAAATAAGTAGATATCGAACTGATAAAGTGTCAAATAAGGTTCCTCACAAAGTTCTTCATTATATTTCGATAATTCCACGTTTACAATGGTTGTTCAGGTGCCAAAGTATAGCACAGTTTATGGATTTCCATGCAAAGAAAACAAGTTGAGACGATGTTCTTCGAATGCCTGCAGATAGTTCTTCATTGAACTACATTGAAGAAAAGTGGCCAATTTTTAAAGAGGAACCTCGTAATGTTAGACTTTCATTGGCAGTTGATGGTGTCAATCCATTTGGAGAGATTCATTCTACGTACTCAGTGTGGCCTATTTTTGTTATAAAAAATAACCTTCCTACTTGGATTTCGATCAAGAGAGAGCACACAATGTTGGAAATGATTGTTCCAAGTATTTAATTATCTTTTATTTGCTTCAAAGTATGACAAAACATTTCATTTCTTTGTTTCATGCATGGTAATTATTTCTTTTATATATAACGACATCTAGATAAGTATAATTAATCATGCAGTATGTTGAACCAATTAGCTAGGTACCAGGTTAAATATATGAATGTATATATTGAGCCTCTTATCGATGAGTTGTTGAAGTTATGGACTGACATCATTATATATGACATCTCTAGACCAATAGGGAAGAAACAATTTCAATTCCATGGAATACTATCATGGAAAATTCATGATGCTCCTGGGTTAACACATTTTTGTGGTATATTGTTACTTTATTTTGTTATTTAATATTATATATATTTATTCAAAATATCATACATTATTTTAAATTGTAACTCTAATTTGATGCTACATTAATTCATATATATTGTAGGTCTTCAAACAAAGGGTAAATTTGCATGCCCAGTTTGTGGTCCGAGGATAAAATCTCATCATTCAAGGAGTTTAGGAAAGGAAGTGTCTGATGATTATAGGCACTTTCTACCTAAGAACCATAGTTATCGAACTACAGAAAAAGAAAATTTCAATGGTAAAGAAGAAAATGGAAAAAAACAACGAAGAATGACACCTCGCCTATGGAAGTTGGAATATATTATAAATCATCAAGGTACACAAATTACTTATGTATGACATATTATATAAATCTTTGGTTAATTTCATTAGTATTAATTTCATTTTGTCCCATTAATTAGTGTTAATTTCAATTTGTTGATGTTTCATGAATGTTGTTAAGGCAGGAATGGGCTTCCACGAGGAATGAAAAGTTACCTGATGCAATTCAGTAGATTTCCATACTACGAGCACCTACAAATAGTTTATTTGTTTGATACAATGCATATCGGGAAGAACATAACATAATTGCTATGGAGAATATTAGATGCAAGGACTGACAAAGAGAGAATTGGAAATATTTGTTGTGACATCTAGGAAGCTAATCACGCATTGCAAAGTGTTATTATTAATTCTAATGGTGATGGTCATGAACAAAATAATAGTCCTCCTTGGTTATGGATGAATAAACAAAGAAATATTGTAAAAGAGGTCATTCGAAAAATTAGGTTTCCGACGAGATTTTTGTCGAACATACAAAATATCCTAATGAAAAAAGGCGATTTTGGTGGGGTTAAAACACATGACTGGCATACATTCATTAAGATAATTAGTAGGTTATAATATATTTCCTTATTGGTATGCATTTTTTGTAAACAAAAAATAATTATTTGTTTTTTTTACAGTATGTTCTACCTTTATCTCTCCGAGACGACTTTGACAACAAAATAAAACAAATTATTTATGTACTTGGCAAATACATGAGGTAAGTATTTTTTTATAAGGAAAATGTACTTCTTATGTGATTTGTAGTGGAACTTATTGACATATTATGTTTTATCTGCAAATTTATGTATGCCTTGATATTATTTTATTGCATCAACATTTGTAGGTGGCTATCATCAAAAGAAATACATAAAGAAGATATAAGGTATTGGAAGAGAGAGATTCCTCGACTAATGTTTCAAATGAAACAATATATACCTCCAACATTTTTCAATGCACAAGAACACTACCTCATACACCAATTTGAGGAGATTGAACTATGTGGACCAATACACACAAGGTCAATGTGGATGCTGGAGAGGCAATTGAAGTCATTGAAGGCTTTTGTCAGACAAAGAGCACATCTGGAGGAATATATGGTATATCAATGCATGGTGTATATTAGTCAATATCTACCTAAGTTAGCAGAAAATATGAATGTGCCTCACATTTGGCACCTCAACCCCATCAACAAATTTGAAGGGGAGGTCCTATTGGGGAAAGGTAAAATGAGGACTGTGAAAGGTAATTATTAGATGTTGACATATATTTAATATATTACACATTTATTAAATTACTCCTTTATCAAAAATAGCTAATTAATGATATTAAATTGTTATGCTATCATATAGTTTCTCGAGAGTTACATTTATACATTGCAAACAACCTTGATTGGATGGAGCATTGGATAGAATATACTAATGAATACTTCAGTAGGTTATCATGGGAAGGGGTGAGTAAGGTGATTAAAACAGTGCATCATCATCGAGATCAATTTCTTGATCTTACATGAAGGGAAGTTGATTTAGCCTTTAGGTTAAAAGATAAACGACAAGTTAAATGTTTTACCCACATTTTCCTAGTTTTTTCCCAATTTTTCAATGTATTTGGTTTGTTTAATTTTTGAAATATATATTTAGTAAGTCCAATATAAGGACTATTAATTGGAAATGTATTTTTTACTTTTTTTCCATGTTGTAGTTGAAACATCACAAGGCTATGTGGTTTTATGGTCGTAAATTTCGTATCAAAATGTTGGGTGATAGGATGAAAAACTTGGATTGTGGCATACTGATATAGGAGCATCGCTCCCCTATCAAGCGAGCCAGCGCAAGGAGGCAAAATGAACAGCTGGACAGCGCCAGCATTCAAAATTTTGAACCATTGTGATATATGGCTGCGCCAAGCATTAATGTTTTGATGTGATGAAGCATACTTGTACATTGTAATGGACCTTGAGCGGATAAGCTCTCGTCCTTAGGTAGATGAGGCATTTACTTAGATTTAATGCAGGTATATAGAAACTTATTGTAGATTAGAAAGTCACCGTTTGAGAGGGAAAACAGAGTATAGACACCCTCCCTTGTATCATTGTATCATGAGCATTCAGATTATCAAGCATTAGCATCGAGGAAAAAAGGAGAGCAGAGCAGAGAGCTTGTGAAGAACCCTCCATGTACAGTTATTGAATTAATAGGAAGAGCCCTGATTCAATTCCATGGACGCGTTTGATCTCTGTGTGTTGCTGATATTATGCTTGTGCATTTTTGCTTCTTTCTATGCTTATCTGTTATATGTTGCTTATGTGATTGCATATCAGGTTCGAAACCTGAGAGAGTGAAGGAATGAGTTTCAATTGTTTCTCTGTTTAGGCCAGGAGATTCCTACATAGAGGGAGTCAAATCCCTCTGCATAGAGTGCGTCGAGAAGGCTAAACAGTTGAACTTTTGTTCTCACTTCGTTCAGAGTGAGTTGAATTGTTCGAGCCTTGCAGGTGAGCGCCAACCAAGTTTGAGTTTCAGTAGCAAGTCTGAGAAGGGGAAGGTTGAAGCTGTTGCGGGCGTGAGCGCACAGGACCCAGAAGACTTCAATACTTTTGGAAGTGATTGAAGACTGAGCATACGGAGCGTGTTCAAGAAGTCTCTAAATGAACTTGAGTTGATAAAATCTAGGAAGGGAGAGTTCCTTTGGTTGCTGTGAAATCGACCCCAGTGGAGGCCGCACAGAACGAAGGTGGTGGAGCGGAGATCTCTTCATAGAGGAAGAGAATCGATGACTTGAATCATCGCGAAGACTCGCGAAGTTCCGTGAGTCGTCGGATCTGGATGAAGGAGTGAGGGGTTTAACCCTCAAGTGGCAGAAGAATCCTTGGTCATCGCACATCGGCGAATCAGGGTTGGAGAGTGCAAGAATCACATGCATGTTGATATCGCGAAGTGCGATCCCCCGATTTGATCTGAGCCGTTGATCGCTGGTGGGACGGGTGGCACGAATCTGGGCATCGAAGTTTCAGTGTTTGGGGTTTCCAGCAGCAAGAAACTCGGAGTCGCAGACCCGCGATCCGTGAAATCCCGATGTGACGTGGCAGTGTGGGGCCTGGGAGAGTGCGGAGTCCAGGTGGCCTCGCGTCGGGGAACTCGGTATCTCGGCGTTCGGGATTTGGAGATCCAGGAGGTTGAC
>JASDQU010738846.1:184731-209124 GCA_032191745.1 Picea mariana
TTTTGAACCATTGTGATATATGGCTACGCCAAGCATTAATGTTTTGATGTGATGAAGTGCACTTATACATTGTAACGGACCTTCAGTGGATAAGCTCTCGTCCTTAGGTAGATGAGGCATTTACTTAGATTTAATGCAGGTAGATAGAAACTTATTGTATATTAGACAGTCACCGTTTGAGAGGGAAAATGGAGTATAGACACCCTCCCTTGTATCATTGTATCATGAGCATTCAGATTATCAAGCATTAGCATCGAGGAAAAAAGGAGAGCAGAGCAGAGAGCTTGTGAAGAACCCTCCATGTACAGTTATTGAATTAATAGGAAGAGCCCTGATTCAATTCCATGGATGCGTTTGATCTCTGTGTGATGTTGATATTATGCTTGTGCATGTTTGCTTATTTCTATGCTTATCTGTTATATGTTGCTTATGTGATTGCATATCAGGTTTGAAACCTGAGAGAGTGAAGGAATGAGTTTCAATTGTTTCTCTGCTTAGGCCAGCAGATTCCTGCATAGAGTGCAGTCGAATACCTCCGCATAGAGTATGTCGAGGAGGCTAAGTAGTTGAACCTTGGTTCTCACTTCGTCCAGAGTTGGTTTGAGTTATTCGAGCCGTGCAGGTGAGTGCAGATCGAAATTGGGTCTCAGTAGCAAGTCTGAGAAGAGAGGAAGGGTGAAGTTGTTGCGAGCGTGAGTGCCCAGAACCCAGAGGACTTCAACACTTTTGGAAGTGGGTGAAGGACGAGTCCAGCGAACATGCTCGAGAAATCTCTGGAGGAGTCCAAGTCGACAAAATCTCAGGAGGGATAGCCCCTTTGTTTCATTTGCACAAGACGAAGGTAGTGAACGGAGGATTCTCAAGAGAAAGAGAATCGATGACTTGGAGTCGTCGAGAAGAAATAACGAAACCCCGAGAATCGTCAGATTCTGGGAGAAGGAGCGAGGGGTTTAACCCTCGGGCGCAAGCAAGAACCATTGGCCATCGCATATCGGAGAATCGGGGTTGGCGAGTGCGAGAATTACATGCACGTCAAAATCGCGAAGTGTGATCCCCCGATTTGATCTGAGTCGTCGATCGTTGGAGAGACAGGTGGCAGGAATCTGGGACATCAGAGTTTCGGCGTTCGGGGTTTCCAGCAGTAGGAAACTTGGAGTTTTGGACCCGCGATCCGCATAATCCCGATGTGACGTGGCAGCGTGGGGCCTGGGAGAGTGCGGAGTCCAGGTGGCCTCACGTCGGGGAACTCGGTACCTCGGTGTTTGGGATTTGGAGAGCCAGGAGGTTGACATCGCAGGTCGCGATATCCCGATAGGGACAAGCCCGATATCCGTGACATTGACCGTTGACCATCGGCGTTCGGGGTTCGGCGGTTGAGTGACTGAGAGCAGGGTCACAACCTCGCGAAATCGCGAGACCCGATCTCCCGATTTCCGAAGGGAGGATCGGCGAGGAGGCTGTGGGTGTTAGAACTCCCGAGGGAGTCGGAGGAGCTTAGCTCTTCGGGCCGTGGAAGGTGAATGTCCTGGTGGTGCGACCGTGCCGTCGAGGGAAGGTAGGCGTCAAAATTTAACTTAGAGATGTTTTAATTTAGGTTTTCCTTTGAGCAGGATGACAATTTAATTAGGGGAGTCGTTTTAAGAACTTTATCAGGCTTTAAGGTCTTAGGGTCCTCTAAGTTGTCTCATCATCATCATCCATGCGACGTGCCCTTCAGGACGCACTATGTGCTCCAAGGGTGCCACTCGCCTTGTTTGCTTTCATTGCACGACATGCCCTTCAGGATGCACCACGTCCTCCAAAGGTGCCACTTGCTGACTTGCATTTCTTTGCGCGACGTGCCCTTCAGGATGCACCACGTGCTCCAAGGGTGCCACTCGCTGACTTGACGGATTGGTAGACTCTATAACCCCTGGAGTCAACACTCTGCCAGGTGAACTTGTGCGAGACTAAGGGCTCTAAGGAATAAGGCCCCTGCCTTATTGCGCGCCCCTTAGAATCATCGTGAGCGACTGTCGCATTCTGCCCTCACGACATCGTGGATCCTCTCAAACTAGGTAATCGTTAACCTACAGTTCGAGCCACGGTGGGAGTGCTAATAGGCTGTGGCAGGGCTGCTGTCACACCTCTCCCTCAATCTCTCTGGAACTCATGTGTGGCCCCTTTACTCCATATGTGAGTCTTGGTCGACAAGCTATCGTCAACCTGCATCATCAACCATCATGTCAGATCATGTCAACCACATATCATAAAATCAATAGCATATCATCAAAACAAAACAATATCACCGTAAATGAAACGACCCAAATAGCCCACTCCCTGACTCAATCCGGAGTCCAAGGGAGTTCCACCGATGCCTCTGCATCCTCAGGGTCCGAAACCCTGCACACTCAATGAAACTGAGTCAATAGCACCTGTATACAGCAATAGTAAAACATCATGTCATCAATCATGATGCATCATCATCAAGGTTAAGTGGTTCATCATCATAAAAATCCAGATCACTTGCGAGCAAGTGTCCTCAAAGAATAAGTTTGTCAGTGCGCCAGAGTGGGATGTTACATACACCCCCTCTTGGTCTAAACTTCGTCCCGAAGTTTCTCAGTATAATGCTGAAATAAATGTACCACAATATTGTAAGTACCATAGTATCATAAGTCTATAAACAAAAATGGAAACTGTTTGCGCATATCATATGCGTCCTCCCAGGTCACCGAGTGCGGACTATAACTGTCCCACTAGACCTTGACCTGATCTACTGTTCGACGTCGTAACTGTCGAACGCGCTGATCTAAAATGCAGACTGGCTCAGCCGTGAGCGCTCCCTCGTCCGATACATGCAAGGAACTCATGTCAATCACGTGTGTAGGATCACTAACATAANCAAGGTTAAGTGGTTCATCATCATAAAAATCCATATCACTTGCGAGCAAGTGTCCTCAAAGAATAAGTTTGTCAGTGCGCCAGAGCGGGATGTTACATCATGAGTTTGAGTAATTAAAATACTTTTCTTAAAATTTTATAATACCATACCCACATTGTTATTTTAATAGATATTCCATTTTAATTCTTTAATATGTGACATTATCAAAATATTCTTAAATCCAATTCTATGTACTCCATGTATTATCAAGAAAAATTTATATTCGAAAATAACCACATATTCTATGACTTATCTTGCCACCTTATTTTAATATATATTTGTTGGATTACTGAGGGGGGGTTGAATCGGTAATAGAGAAATTTGATCATTTTTTACCATAAAATGAAAGTCTTGTATTAATGTAGAATTATGATCCAATAGTTGCAGAGTAAATAAACAATGAACAAATGAGAAATCACACACATACACAGTACACCAGTGTTTTACATGGAAACCCAAAGCGGAAAAAAACCACAGAATGTTTTTTCTTATATGTCTTTAAGAATTACATTCATTGGAAGCACCGACTTCCTATTTTTCCAGCTGCAACTGGAAAGAGGCTCCAACCCCCTAGTTTATCAAGCTACAACCTGAATGAATATCCAACTCCCCAATTCTCTCACTGTGACCAGAAGGAGGCTACAACCCCCTAGTTTCTCAAGCTACAACCTGAGGGAAGCTCCAACTCCCCAATTCTCTGGCTACAACTAGAAGGAGGCTAAAACCCGCTATGTTCTCCATATACAACTGGAAGGTGGCTACAACCACCTATCCTTTCCCCATCCAACTGCCCTGATGTATAAGTAGAATGATGGAACCACTGTCACACTATCAATGTAAGATATATAGTTGTAAACATGTACCAATCAACTTGCACCAAACAACCTATACCAATAACTTGAACCATGAATCAACCATGCATCAACTTGTAACTCAATGTGTAATCAACCTGTACCATAAACAAGTGCATCAACCATGCACCAACCTGTACCAAAAAAATTGTAATCAACCTGTACCATAAACAAGTGCATCAACCATGCACCAACCTGTACCTCAACCTGTACCATGAACAAGTGCATCAACCATGTACCAAACCTGTATGAATAACTTGTCACAACAACTTGTCCAAACAACCTATCACAACATCCTATCTCATCAATATTATCAACCAAGGTAGATCTACTCACTAAGATCAATCACCAAGAGAAATCTTAAATATGTGCATCAACCAAGCATAACACAACAACTCATAATCATCACCAAGATCAATATGTGCTTCTAATAATATACCAATGCAAGTATGCTACATCATCCATAAACCATGTGTCAACAATATNCACAACAACTTGTCCAAACAACCTATCACAACATCCTATCTCATCAATATTATCAACCAAGGTAGATCTACTCACTAAGATCAATCACCAAGAGAAATCTTAAATATGTGCATCAACCAAGCATAACACAACAACTCATAATCATCACCAAGATCAATATGTTCTTCTAATAATATACCAATGCAAGTATGCTACATCATCCATAAACCATGTGTCAACAATATTACTAACAAGTGTCTCCAACCATGTACCAAGTATGTAACAATCATGTATCAACTGCTAATCAACTATGACTCATCAATATGTACCAGCATCATCAACTGTACACCTCATTTATGTGCCAATTCATCAACTACTTGTCTCAACCATGTACCCAACATGTACCTCAACCAAAATTCCTCATCAATTTCATCATCCAAATCTGATTTGTAACTCTATAATAGACTTGGTGTATATGATCACATACCTACAAACCTTCCTTAACTTTAGCGACAAGAGACTATCATTTTTATCAAACTTTACTTAAGTCTCACATGACTAGTTTTGGATTAGTCAATAACCCTAACTTGAAATAATCATAACTATGTACGTGTAATGAATAAAGATACGAAAATAGTAAACAATGTTCTTCAGTGTGTTTTATTCAATTCTTGTAGGTTTCACTACTTGGAACCTCGTAGAAAATGAGTTATAGCAAAAATTGCATAACTTGTTGAATTCTGGCTTATTCTAGAGAGCGAACTTGTAGAGAATTCCCCACACATAATATTTTTTGTATGGATCTAAAAATTATACACAAAATACCAAATACTTTACTATAACAAACACATTTTGTATTACTGAATTTGGATATGTTATGGATAAGTTATGACTTTTTTACCCTAAACACCTATTTTAGACTAGTTTCAAGACTAGCCACAAATCCTATTTTCCACAGAGTGTAACTCCAAAAATACAATGAGCCACAAGATGAAATTTGTACCACAACTACATGGATATGTTACCTCAATGGCCTACGAATTGCATGGTCTGAGTCATTCTAGAAAAATAGTTATGGCAAAAATGGTGAGATGACCTGTAAATAACATACCTTAGAAAGCATCATCAAAAGAATTTATCCTCCCTTGAATTTTGGCCTTGTTTACTTCACCTTCCCTCTGAAATCCAGCTTCGATATCCTTTATTTACCTCAGTCACCTATAGATATTCAATATCCTTAAGTGTGTTTAAAATAGGAGAACCTTTCCTCTTATTTATACATTCATGTAGCTTCCTCAAGGGGTTACCTTTTAACCATCTTAACCTGCTTTTCTTATTTTATGGCTAACCCACTTCTAACCACTTGTCCACTTAGTAATTTATCGATTAAATTTATTATTTCAATAATTTATTTTGTATTCACTTTTAATTATAGTACACTCAATGCTTCACTTTATTATTTACCTTCCAAAATATCTTAAACCACTTTGACCTTTTGGGGCTTCTAGATGACTCATGAGGGTTCTCCAACTTCACATGGTCATAACTCTCTAACCATGAAGATTTATGTGATGTTATACATACCACTAGAAATGGAATGACATGTACTATCCATATATAATATTATTACCTACAAATATATCAAAACTCATACAATTATTCATCAAATAAACTTGGCTCCATTACCCAAACCTGGGTTCTCCAACTTCACATGGCCATAACTCTCTAACCGTGAAGAGTTATGTGGAGTTCCACATACCACCGGAAATGGAATTAAATGTACTACCCATCTATAATAGTATTACCTTCAAATATATTAAAACTCATACCATTATACATCAAAAAAACTTGGTTCCATTGCCCAAACCTTTGTGCTACTGGAATTGCTAATGGATATTAATATCAATATCCAATATAACTCTCCAATGGTTGACATTAATGACAAACAAAAATCCATTCCAATTGTCCATCAACCTAAGCCAACTTTTTGACAATGTCCCCCTTTGGTATTGATGGAAACACCAACATTGATGGCAACACTTAGTCATGATAACATTCATGCTTATACTCCTCATCAATGTTTATATCTATCCCCCTTTGACATCAATGGAAAATGGTATCTCCCTTTGGGGCTTCTCCCTTTGAATGAACTCTCCTTGGGATTCTCTCTCTATCTGCATGCCTTTGTGCTCTCTCTCCAAGTATTTCTATCAAGCATCTGATAAATCTCGTCCCCTTTGTCATCAATGGAAAATGTATCTTTCCAAAAGGGGCTTCTCCCCCAAACTGAATTTTCCTTGGGGATACTCCCCTTGACTGAAATCTTCCTGAAACTAATCTTGCAATCTCAAATTTCCTCTTTATGGTTCTTCCTCGTGTAGATATAAGACATATAAGATAAGCATTCAAAAGAATTCAGTTTGGAGTAGAAATTACTCTAAGTCTCTAGAAAAAATACTCAAAGGATTCCCTTGGAAGTGGTTTTGGAAAAATGTCTTCCACTTGTTCTTTTGTGCCCACATATTCAACTCTGATGTTATTCTCTGCAACTTGTTATCATAGAAAGTGATACTTTATTGGAATGTGCTTCTTCTTGGAGTGCATCACCGAGTTCTTTGAGATACTAATGGTGCTTATGCTATAAAAATAGATTGGAATGGGGTCATCATACTTGACCTATATATTTAAGTAGAATGTTACTCCACTAGTGCCTCGTCAGTCATCAATGCAACTTTCTCAATCTTCATATGTGTAGGAAATAAGTGATAGATCCTTCCCTTTTGGATACCATAATCCAAACTCTTATGATCCTTTGAGATATCTAAAAATCCTCTTTAATTCAAAGACATGTTATTCCTTTGGTGCTGGTTGAAATTGTGCCACATGTCCAACTTCCTACGTTACATGTGGTCTAGATGTTGTCACATAGAGTAAGCTACAAATCATTGACCTGTATTTCCTTTGGTCTATAGACTTTGAATCATCATATTTTCTCAATTTGAAATTGGTTTGCATAGGAGTGGTAACCGGTTTGCAATCTCCCATTCTGAACCTCTTTAGCATTTCTATGATATACTTAGTTTGAGAAATAGAAATTACTTGGTTTCTTTGACATATCTAAAGACCTAGAAAGAAGGATAGTTCTCCAAGTAATGACATTTCAAATTCATTCTACATATCATTTGCAAATTTATGTCTTAACCTATCATTAGTACTTCCAAAAACAATATCATAAATTTCAATTAATAAAATACTACCTTGAGTTACCTTGATGTAGAGGTTGTTGTCTGTGCTTCCTTTCCATAGTTCGTATGGAGTTTTGTCATCGTTGCTTCTGAGAATTACTATGTTTTGAATGTAAATTGTTGTATGCACTACAAGTTTCTAAAAAATACCTGTCAATTTGGAATCCATTAGCATTGCTCGAGACATTTCCTGTGTAATTATCATGCACTATGATAATGTTCCTTTGTCTTTGAACCACTCTCTGAACCAATCTATGAATCCATGCTCTCTTCCACTATCATATATCTTTCCAAACTTGCTAAGTATTCTTACGAATCCATCTATGTCCATACTATCCCAGACTCTACTTGCGCAACTTTCCATAATGATGACCCATTTATCACTATACTATCATGAAGTCTTGATTAATATATCAAACTGTACTTATGCTAACTGACTTCTCTAGATTTTTCTTCTCAAACTATGCAAGCTTCTCGAATGATGGTTCTTTGGTATGTCACAGCTATTGCATAAACTCCCCCTATCTAATATTCATATTACTTGGGAGTCCCTAAGCCAGATGGCCCAGAACAATTTCTGCTCTAATGTTTATTCATAATCATCTTCATTGGTAGATTAATCATCATCTTCATTGTTAGTTTCATCATCTCTCTGAGCTCTAACTTTGTTATTTTTGTTTTTGGATTCATATTTCACTACAATGCCTAAAAGTACAATCTCTTGAACCTGTTCCTTATTTACATGTCCTTTTTTTCTTTCATTTATTTTACAAACCTTTATGTATCTGACATCTTTCTTTTTCTATGTAGAATTTTCTTCATCTCATTTTATTGTCAATCTTGCGATCTATGGGACCTGGTCTCTGTTCAATTCTTCTTCGTGTTTACTTATCCACACTTTCTTACATCTAATATCAATGTTCTATTTCATGGAAGTATCGATCATGCTTCTACAATCACTAGCTGTGTGTCCATAGTTATGTCATTTGTAACATTCAATGTTACATGGGGCCACATAGACATTTCTTGCTTGAACATTTCTTTTATAATCCCTTCAATTTGCAACCTTATGTCCAAAGTTAGTACAATAAAAACAATGACCATAAAATAGATTTGCATACCTTGGAGTGAATGATATTCTTTGTGAAGTAGTCCTTTTGAATTTTTTCCTTGACTTATCATGATCATGATTGAGTCTTCTTTGTTTCTTGAACATGGATGATCTTCTTGA
Source organism: Picea mariana (assembly GCA_032191745.1). NCBI lineage: Eukaryota > Viridiplantae > Streptophyta > Pinopsida > Pinales > Pinaceae > Picea > Picea mariana. Next base: position 193,447 of record JASDQU010738846.1, read on the forward strand.
AGATGTATATTCAATAGTTTTCTTAGATTTTGGTTGACCATGATTCCTTCCTTTGAGTACTTTCGCATAATTGTTTCTATTTTCTTCATTTTTCTTTTCTAGCAACCTTGAGTGCTTCTCTTCATTCTCCATAATTGATGTGGATGTTTCTGTCTCTTCAATGTTCTTGTTGAGCTAGACGATTTTACTTCTCTATGTGACAACTTCTTTTTGAAGATTCTCAAACTCTTCTTCTTTATTCATTATGTGAGACTTCATGACTTATTATGTTATGTTCTCTTCTTCAAGATGAATTTTTAATGTGATTATTTCTTCTTCAAGTCCTTTCTCTTCTTGACCAAACTCTGCCTCAAGCTAATTTAGATCGTTAGTTCTTTCCTTAACATGATATCTCAATATATTCTCTCCCATTTCTTCTTCTTCCTTCTATGCTTATATGTTGGCTTCCAAATACTTCTTTTGATATTAAAGATTTTCTTCAACCTTTCTGGATTCTTCTAGATGAGTTCCTAAGTTCTCAATGACCTATTGGAATTCTTCAAAAATGTGAATACTTTCCTTTTGTTTCATCAATTCTTTATTTAGTGATTTTTTTAATTCTCTTAATTCATCTAAAGAACTAATCAATTCTCTGGTGATTATGTACTCCTCATTTTCTGAATCTGTTTCACATGGTGAACATAATTCTTCTGGATCTATATCTGCATCTTCTTTGTCATTTTCTAAATCTTTGATGGGTGAATAATATATGTCATGTAACTTATCCCAAATTTATTTGTTTGATAAACATTTACCAATAATTTATCTTACCGAATTAGGTAATCCTTCCCAAATGAAATTCGTTGCTATTTTATTATTCTTCTTCAATTCCTTCTTGGTTGCAGTATTTTCTCTTTTTGAACTATCATATACTGTAACAACTGATAGCCAAATATAATTTCCATGTTCTTAAAAAATAATTTCATCCTTATGCTCCACATATCATACTTAAAACCATTCTAACCATTAAACATTGGTACTCCATTCTCAGAATAATCCATGATCTCCTTCCAGTGGTTAAATTGTTTCCTGAAGGAACAGGCTTTGATACGAATTGTTGGATTACTAAGAGGGGATTCGAATCAATAATAGAGAAATTTAATCCCTTTTCACCATAAAATGCAATTGTTATATCAATGTAACATTATCATCCAATAGTTGCAGAGTAGATAAATAATGAACAAATGAGCAATCACACACATACATAGTACACCCATTTTTTACGTGGAAACTTAAAGTGGGAGAAAACCATGGAATGTTTTTTCTTATATGTCTTTAAGAATTACATTCATTGGAAGCACCAAATTCCTTTGTTTTCTAGTTGCAATTGGAAGGAGGCTCCAACCCCGTAGTTTCTCAGGCTACAATCTGAAGGAATATCCAACTCCCCAATTCTCTCGCTACAAACAGAAGGAGGCTACAACCCCCTAGTTTCTTAGGCTACAACCTAAGGGAAGCTCCAACTCCCCAATTATCTAGCTACAACCAAAAGGAGGCTACAACCCCCTATGTTTTCCAGATACAACTGGAAGTTGGCTACAACCACCTGTCTTTGCCCCATCCAACTGCCTTGACATATAAGTAGAATGATGGAACCATTGTCACACTATCATTGTTAGATATACTGTTGTAAACCTGTACCAATAAACCTACATCAAACAACCTATACCAATAACCTAAACCATGCATAAACCATGACTCAACCTCTACCTCAACCTATACCTCAACCTGTAATCAACCTATATTATAAACAAGTGCATCAACCATGCACCAACCTGTACCAAACAAACTGTAATCATCATTTACCATAAACAAGTGCATCAACCATGCACCAACCTGTACCTCGACCTGTACCAAGAACAAGTGCAACAACCATGTACCAAAACTATATGAATAACATGTCACAACAACCTATCCAAAAAACCTATCACAACAACCTGTCTCATCAATCTTTTCAACCAAGTCAGATCTACTGACCAAGATTAATCACCAAGACAAATCTCAAATATGTGCATCAACCAAGCATAACACAAAAACTCATAATCATCACAAAGATCAATATGTGCTTCTAATAATATACTAATACAAGTATGCTACATCATCCATAAACCATGTGTCAACAATGCTACTAACATGTTCCTCCAACCATGTACCAAGTATGTACCAATCATGTATCAACTACTCATAAACTATGAATCATCAAGATGCACCAACATCATCAACTATACACGTCATGTATGTGCCAACTCATCAACTACTTGTCTCAACCATGTACCCACCATGTACCTCAAATAAAATCCTTCATCAATTTTATCATCCAAATCTAATTTGTAACTCTGTAATAGACCTTGTGTATATGATCACATACCTACAAACCTTCTTTAACTTTAACGACAAGAGAATGACATTTTTATCAAACTTTACTTTAGTCTCACATGACTAGTTTTGGATTAGTCAATAACCCTAACATGAAATAATCATAACTATGTACATGTAATGAATAAAGCTCTTAAAATAGTACACAATTTTAGTCAATGTGTTTTGTGCAATTCATTTAGGTGTCATTACTTGGAACCTCTCAAAAAAAGAGTTATAGAAAAAATGGCATACCTTGTTGAATTCTGGCTTATTCTAGAGAGATAACTTCTAGAGAGTTCCCGGCATGAAATATTTGTTGTATGGATATGAAAATTGCACACAAAATACTACAGAATGTAATCTAACCAACACATTCGATCTTACTAAATTTGTATATGTTATCAAAAATTTATGACATTTTTACTCAAAACACCTATTTTATACTAGTTTTAGAACTAGCCACAAACCCTATTTTCCATGGATTGTAACTCCGAAAATACAATGAACCACAAGATGAAATTTTTACCACGGCTATTTGGATATGTTTCCTCAATGGCCTCCTAATTTTATGGTCTGAATCATTCTATAAAAAAAATTATGGTAAAAATGGTGAGATGACCTATAAATAACATACCTTAGAAAGCATCATCAAAAGAATTTATCCTCCCTTGAGTTTCGGCCTTCTTTACTTCACCTTCCCTCTAAAATTAGGATTATATATCCTTTGGTTACCTCATTCACTTGTAGATATTCAATATTCTCAAGTTTGTTTAAAATGAGAGAGCATTGTCTCTTATTTATACTTTCATGTAGCTTCCTCAAGGGGTTACCTATTAACCATATTAACCCACTTTCCTTATTTTAGGGCTAACCCACTTCTAACCACTTGTCCACTTAGTAATTTATCCATTAAATTTATTATTTAAATAAAAAAAAAATTATTCACTTTGACTTATAGTAAACTCATTTCTTCACTTTGTTATTTACCTGCAAAAATCTCTTAAACCACTTTGACATTTTGGGGCTTCTAGATGACTAATGAGGGTTCTCCAACTTCACATGGCCATAACTCTCTAACCATGAGGATTTATGTGACGTTCCACATACCACCAGAAATTGAATGACATGTATTATCCATCTAGAATGGTCTTACCTGCAAAAATATCAAAACTCATACCATTTTCCATCAAACAAACTTGGGTCCATTACCCAAACCTGGGTTCTTCAACTTCACATGCCCATAACTCTCTAACCATGAGGAGTTATGTGACGTTCCACATAACACTAGAAATGACATGACATGTACTACCCATATAGAATATTATTATCTTCAAATATATTAAAACTCATACCATTATACATCAAGTAAACTTGGGTCCATTACCCAAACCTTTTTGCTACCATAATTCGCTACCGAACTTTCTCCAAGAGTTGAAATCAGTCACTAAGGATTGAAATCAATCTACAATATAACTCTCCAATGGTTAACATCAATGAAAACCAACAATCATACCAGTTTTCCATCAACCTAATCCAACTTTCTGACAATATTAATAATATCTTTATTATCTTCTTAAAACTTTTAGCTAAGATGGTGTATGTAATAGAGTCCAATTTATAAGTGTGCAAGCGTTACTTCCATCTCTATAATTACATCCCCTCAAAGGAAGTGTAATTATAAAAATCCACAAAGGAAGAGTCTGAGTTTTTCTATCTAATCAGAATGTGTGGCATTCAAAAGGAAAATATTAGGTATGGGAGTAATTAATCCTTAGATATTAGAAGTGTGAAATCGTTGCACGAGATCTCCACTATCTTCAATTATAAAAATCCGTAAGGAGTGCGGTGGAAGAACAAGATAATTTCAACCATGAAAGAAAAAAAAATAGAATTTACTCCAGTAATGACATGGTAGACGCGTAGAAAGACTAAAAGACAACATGAGTACATACTAGTAGTTGTAAAGAAGGGAATAACGACGCTAGTAACTAGTTCTACTCACAACTAGTTCTAATAGCTACCATGAACTCTCAAACATTATATCTATGCCATAAATCCAGGAAGGATTTAATTAATCGGACGCGACCATACAAGTTACAAAACATAGAAGGAAAATTGAATCAGATCTTTAATTATTTTACAGCGACCAAGCAATTTAAAGCTCAGGATTGACAATAATGAAGTAGAGTTCAATGAATACTTTAACTTTGCAATTAAAAATTAGAAATTAACAGAAAACTTAAAATTCTAGTTTGCAAAAATGAAATTTAATTCTATAGTAGCCATAACCATTTCAAGTCTCGAATTTGCTTAAATTCTACAAAGAATATACAAAGTGATAAAAAATTTGGATGGGAAAAAAATTCACAATGCACACATGAAAAAATCCAACTTTTGGATAGGAACATAACTTGACATCCCATATTTTAATTGACAAGGTCAAAATATAATTCGACAACATCCATAAAAGTTCCAAACATGAAATTGCAATTTGAATTTAAACAACCATCTGAATATTCCATACCAGTACTATCATTTTATTTGGCAGTGTGTCATTCATATTCTAAAATTTTGGGCCTATAAAATACAAAGGAAACGATCTCACAAAAATCCATTCACGATATGGAATATAAGTCTACGACGACCCTACCATAATCATTTCGACATACAAATAGTTTTTTCAACTAACATAACAAAATGTACTTTTGGAATGACAATTCAAATTTTGTAGCGAAAACAAGAGTTAAAATATTCAATAAAAAAAAAATTGCAGTCACTACTTACAGAAGGATTTTAGTGAAAGAAAACTCCAAATTGTGTAAACAGTTTGGCTGAAACTAAGCGAATTCAATTCCAGATTTGCAAACTTCATAATGGTCTAATGAATTTATGTTTTGAATTTCCAAAATTGTACAAGAATCTTACAAAAAATCTAATTCGAAATTACCAACACGTTTAACAAGACCATTTAGAATTCAAATTTTCAATTTACAAATAAATCTATACAGAGATCAATTAAGAATCTAATCTCTGGATTTAAATCGTATTTTTCCTAGTCAATAACTCGACCGTGACCAAATAAATTTTATATTCATAGCTATTAAATAGCTCGAAGCGACCCAACCATTCAATAATCCAATTTTACAATAATTGAAAGCGTACAATAAAAATCAATTATGGGTTGTAGTTTGAAAATTGAGAAGGTAGGGAATCAACAAATATTTTTCATATTGAGTTTATAATTGAATTGTAAGTGAACAATAAAATTTCCACTTTCTAAATTACACAATACCCTTCAACGAAGTTACCACTTTTGATTCAAAAAATACAACATGCATCTACAATGAATTTTTTAAAATTCTAATTACAAATTACTCTTATTACAAATCGATTTCAAAATAAATACCATAACCAATGAAGATGGAATTTGAAAATGTACTTTAGCAATTTGCGCTTCTCCTTTACTCTCACTTGCTAATCACAAAGACTTCACTGGTACTTCCCAACCAATGCTAGGGGTACTCTTCTTTCCCCTTAGCCCTCCATCCACAAAGGGGCCACACACAAGAAACCAAAACACAATAGCTCTCATTCTTGTCTTGCAAGGAATAGCTTCCCCTCTTTCCCAAGCTTGAAATCCCAACTCTCACAAGTAAAACATCGTCCAAAACATTTTGGCAGCATAAATTTACCAAGAATTAGTGAGCTCTTTTTCCTTTCTACCACATTTGTTTTATAGAAAAACCATCAATGACACATGTACTCATGCACAACTAATTATTTTTTTAATTAGTTTAATTAATATTATTCACCCACACACTTGTCACCCTCTCCCCAAATTGCACAAGTAATTACCATTTTTATTTTATTTGAAAATTCAATTTCTCTCACATTCCCCAATGTGTTCCTATTTTATCTCTGATTTGTCCCTTTGTTCCCCAAATTATCATTCAATGAGTGCCCCCTAACTAGATATTAGTTAGAGTTGGATTAGGAGTCTTCTTCTAGTTAGACTTACAAATAGTTTGACTCAAGATACTATTCTATGTGTACACGTATTCTCTCATTTTTTATTTCTTTCTATTTTAAAACCCGTTTTATTTATTTCATCCACACATGTGCATTTTATCCAGCCTTTAAATTTTAATCACCTTTTTTCTAGAGTTTGATTTTATCTTAATTCTTTTAATTTATTGAATATTTTTATTTAGTCCTTTAGTTAATATTCGACTTATACTTAGTCTTATACTTAGGATTAGACTTTTGTTAGTCTGTATAATTAATAATTTACTGTTTAATTTATTATTTTATTCTCAAAAGGCCTAACCATTTCAATATTTTTTAGGCCACCTAGATTTATTGACTCAAATTTGTTTTTAATTGCAAGAAGTGCCTTTCGACACACACCTCTGTGCTCCAAGGGTGCCACTCACCTTTGAGTGGTTTTGAAAGTTTTTCCAACCCCTAGAGTCAACACTCCACTTGGTCGACCTTGTGAGAGACTAAGGGCTTCTAAGAAATAAGGTTTATTCCTTATTGTGCGCCCCTTATAAATATGTATGAGCGACTATCTCATTCCACCCTCACAACATTATGGACCTCTCGAACTAGGTAATCATTAACCTATCATTTAGAAAATAAAGGGAGTGCTAGTAGGCTATGACAGGGGCGTTTTCACACCTCTCCCTCAATATTTTATTTCTATGCATGACCCCTTTACTCCTTATGTGAGTCATATTACCAAGCATCGTCAATCATTCATCCACTAAGAAAAGAAATGTCAATAATTCATATACATAAATCATACTTAAATCAATCATATATCACATGTGCATAAAATGAAATACTCAAAAAACTACAATCCACTCCCTAACTCAATCTAGAGTCCAAGGAAGTCCATTCATGCCATTAGCATCCTTAACATGTCATGTGTCCTTCACACTCAGGAAAACTCCTCAATAACATATGCTAATACATATACATCAAATTAGAAATAAGTCACAAATACATCATCATTATCATCATCATCATCATATATAACCCATAATTGAAATGAAATCATAATATACCATAACCGGATCACTTGCACACAAGTGTCCTCAACGAATAAGTCAATAATAGTGTGCTCAGTAGAACGCAATGTTATAGGGTTATATATGTTGATGATGATGTATTGTGACTTATTGTTATTTTTATGTATATGTATTGGCATATGTTATTGACGAGTTTTCCTGACTGTGTAGGACACATGACAGGTTATGGATGCTGATGACATCAATGAACTTAGACTCCAGACTGAGTCACAAAGTTGATTGTATTTGTTTGAGTATTTCATTTTATGCACATGTGACATATGATTGATTACAATATGATTTATGTATATGGATTATTGACATTGTTTTTTTCAGTGGATGCAAACTTGACGATGCTTTCCAGTTCGACTCACATGAGTAAAGGGGCCATGCATAGAACCAAACATTTGAGGGAGAGGTGTGGAAGAGTCACTGTCACATATTACTATCACTCATGTCATGGTATGATAACGAGTACCTAGTTCAATAGGTCCATGATGTCATGAGGGTGGACTGAGATAGTCGCTCATGAATATTTTAAGGGGCGTGCAATAAGGCAGAGTCCTTATTCCTTACAAGACCTTAGTCTCTCACAAGGTCAACCAAAAATAGTGTTCACTCCAAGGTTCGAACAAAATTCCCAAAACAGTCAAATTCGAGTGGTGTAACATCCCTGGCCACCCATGCCAGGGCATGCTACTCCAGGAAACGTTTTTATTCTCTGCTCAACATACTATAACATACCCAACATCCAACTGAGCTATGCCACATAAAATTTTTGAACTGCATGCAATTAAAACATATACACACAGAACTATTGCGGAAATTTATATATATAATGTAAATAGACAAATACATTCTGTAAATGCACGGTTTCATACTGAAATAACACTAAACATATACATGCAACATATACAGGCAATATCCATAAATATAAAGAGAGTTATAACCATACATAGGATAAACCCATAAAAATAAACACATAAATAATAATGCATCATGCAAATTTATCACACTATTAACTCTTATGTTGGTAAGAATATCACCAACTGCATGCAGACCTTCTAGGGAACTCCCAGCCTTAGACCACACTGTTCATCACTCCCAGCAGTGAGTCACCTCCGAGCTGGGACTAAACTCCACCTGGGGAAAGAGATTCCTAACCATGTTAATGGTTCATAGGCAATAGGAAAGACTCTGTGATAGGTTCTTACTCAAACTAACAGCCTACAGTCCCTCATTCCTCACATGCATGTCCCACCCCAGGAAGTGTGCCTCTTCTCTTCTCAACAGTCCTTCGGTTTCCACACATCCTTTCCGAGCTTCAACAACAGGTCGAACATGAAGTTTCAGAGCCCTGTAGTTGCAGTTTATCACCTTTAGGAGAGAAATTCCCAACAATTCTCTCACCCAGAAAGAATTTATCATGGGCCTAACAATCTGCCTCTTCAATATCCCATAGGCCTGACAACCCACTTCTTATGTCCCGCTCCCAAGCTAACCAGCTACACAAAAAAGTATGGCTATGGATACAGGTTCAGGTATAGTGATAGGAAGGTACGAAGGATATCTCAATGAGTGTCTGAAATATTATGGATGATTGACTAGATGACTGAATGATGGAAGGAAGGGGAAAATGAACTAAGTCCAAACTATAAGTATGCATGTTTCCAATGTGACACTTGTCATGTTGGGAGCTACTTTGGCCCACTTGTCTCCATCTTTAAAACTTAGGATAAAATAATTATCCATACTTTATACTTAAAAAATACTAATATAATATTCTCTTTTGGCTTAAGCTCCCTAGCTTATCCATTTTCCTTAACTTTCATCTCCCCCTTTCCCTAACTAGTGGAGTTTAGTCCCCCATACTCTTTTATCGTGGTCGGTCTGCGTACATTGATGCATTTTATATTAATGATGAGACATATACAAAAGTAGGCGGGTTGTCCTTTAGCATCTAGGCTCTCTGGCCTAATACAAACACAATCCTCCTAGCTTATAATAATTGGCTCACCAGCCTTTAAAACACAACATATACACAAAGGCTCCCTAGCCTCAAAATCACACGCACTTAAGTTGTTGCGCGTAGTATCCTAGAATGTGCACACTTCATCATTTTACTGCGTAGTACATGCGTGCACTATGCCATGAAAGGTGCATACACAATGATATCAAACAAATCACCAGCTTAAGTACATTTACATTTGGGTTCAGCCTAGGGATATTACAATCCCCTCCCCTTATTTATGCATTGTCCTCAGTGCATTCTGTACACATATACAACAAAATTTTCAAAAATACTCAAAAAGATGCAGGTATTCTGCCCACATTGCATCCTCATGCTCCCAAGAAGCATCCTCATGACTGTACTAGGTCCATTGGACCTTTACAAGCCCTATGGCTCGATTCTGAAGATTTTTTTTATTTTTCGGTCTAGAATGTGTACCAGATGAACTTGGAAAGCGCCTTCTTGTTCCACCTGAATCATATTCCAATCAACAACATGATTAGGATTAGGTATATATTTCTTGAGCAATGATATATGGAATACATTATGAACATACATAGATGTATGCAATGCAATCATATAAGCTACTAGACCAATCCTCTCTAGGATTTCAAATGGCCCGCAATAGCGAGCTGCCAACTTTGAACAATTTCCCAACTTCAAGGAACTTATGTTGGTCTTCACTTTCAAGAATACTTGGTCCCCAACTTTAAATTCCCTGTGATTTCTTCCCTTATCAACATAAATTTTCTTCCTGTCTTGGGAAGCCTTTAAATTTTCTTTTATTTTCAACATTTTCTCCTTCATTTCCCTAAGTAAATGTGGCCCAACCACTTCTCTATATGTTGGGTTATCCCAGCTTACCAGTGTGTTTCACTTTTCTGCCATAAAGTGCCTCAAATGGGATCATCTTTAAAAAGGCTTGGTACCCATTGTTATAAGCCAAATCTACTAAGTAGAGGTAGTCTTCCCATTTTGATGGTTTATCTATCACATACATCCTCAACATATCTGCAATCACTTGATTCACCCTCTCTGGTTGTCCATCTGATTATGGATGATAAGTTGTACTAATATTCAAATTTGTTTCAAATCCATTAAATAATCCTTTCCAAAAATTTGAGGTAAATTTTTGAACTCTGTCAGACACAATTGTCTTGGGTATGCCATGTAATCAAAAAATTTCTCTCATATAAATATCAACAATGTTGGCTTCCTTGTAAGTGAGCTTAACTAGAACAAAATGGGAAGATTTAGTAATCTTATCCACCACTACCATGATATAATCATGTTGCTTGTTTGTTCTGGGTAGTTTGGTGATAAAATCCATTATTAAAACTTCCCATTTCCACTCAGGAATAGGTAGTGGTTGTAGAAACCTGGCTGGGTGTCTATGTTCAACATTTACCTTTTGACTTTTCAAACATTTGGAAATAAAATCAACAACCTCTTTTTTCATGCCTGGCAAATAATATTGGCTTTTGACAACTGTAATAGTTTTCTGATAAACTGGGTGCCCAATATAAGGTACATTATGCATTTCTCTCAATATCGTATTTTTTAGTTCATGAGAATTTGGTACATAAATTATGCCCCTGTACATGAGAATTTCATCATTATCTAGCTTTTATTCTTCAATTTTTTGTTGCAAATTACCTTGTTGTAATTTTGCACTAATTCCTTGTATTGCAAATATGATTTGGTAGCCTCTATAATTTTGTATTTCATATTTTATTGGTACATGCTAATGGTTATAGCATGCAATTCCTGCACTCTTTTCCTGATTGCATCAACCATTTTGTTCTGTTTCCCCTTAATATGCGTTATATCAAAGTCATATTCACTTAGAAATTCTAACCATATTCTTTGCCTAGCATTTAGATTTGGCTGATTGAATAAATATTTTAGACCATTATGTTCTGTCCTCACATCAAACCTTTTCCCCATGAGGTAGTGTATCAATTTCCTCAAGGAATGCACTATGGCTGCCAACTCCAAATCATGAGTGGCATACTGTCTTTCATGCTTCTTCAACATTCTTTATTCATAACATATAACGAACTCATTTTGACTGAGGAATCCACCAAGTCCCTCTTTACATGCATCTGTGCATACAATGAAGTTTTTATTTGGGTCTACAATCCTTAGTATTGGAGCACTTGTTAACAATTGTTTCAAGTGCTGGAAACTCTTTTCACAATCCAATGTCCAGTGAAACTTCACACCCTTCTTTTGTAAGGAGGTGATTGGGTGTGAAATATTTGATAATCCTTCAATAAATCTCCTATAGTGGCCTACAAGGCCCATGAATTATCCGACCTCTATCACATTCTTTGGCGATGACCATTCTCTAATGGCTTATATCTTCTCAAGATCCACTTCTATCCCATCCTCTGAAATGATATGTCCCAAATAATGAATTTTTTTCTAATAAAATGAGCACTTGCACAATTTGGCATACAACTGATGCTCTCTTAATACTTGCAACACCATATTCAAATGATTCTCATGATCTTCCTATGACTTGGAATATACAATAATTTCATCCAAAAAGAGAATGACAAACTTATATAAATACTCTCGAAAAACACCATTCATTAAGCACATAAAACAACTGGTGCATTTGACAACTCAAATGGCACCACTGTTAACTCATAATGACCATGTACCTTGTCCTGAAGGCAGTCTTGTTGATATCTTCCTCTTTACTCCTTATCTGATGGTATCCTATCCTGATATCTATCTTTGAAAATATCTTTGCATCCTTCAATTGATCGAAAAGATCATCAATCCTTGGCAGAGGATACTTGTTCTTTACAGTCACTTTATTCAACTATATGAAATCAATGCACAATATTAATGTCCCATATTTCTTCTTCAGGAACAAGACCGGGGAACCTCAAGGTGACACACTTGGGTGTATATACCCCTTCTTCAGAAGTTCTTCAAGATGAATTTGCAACTCCTTCAGCTCTGGTGTACTCATTCTGTAAATATTCTTTGACACTGGAGCTGCAAAAGGCATTAAATTTATAGAGAAATCAATATCTCTTTTTCGTGGTAGTCCTGGTACCTCCTTGAACACATCTTCAGAATGTTCCAGGACTACATGATCTTCCAAATTTGACACCTTATCTTTAGGTGTCTCTTCCATATGAGGTGCAATTATTTGACACCCTTTTGTGTAACATTTATTCAACTACAATGATGAAATTTCTCTGATGGTTAATGCCCTGCGAATTCCATGCAATTTCCTTAGGTTCCCTTCCTCATCCAAGCAAGTAAATTCCTTTTTATGACAGTTTATGATAGCATAATTTTTGTCCAACCAATCCATCCCAATTAGACAGTCATAGGAACCTAAAGACAAGATGTTAAAATCCGCCCTAGTGTTCAGTCCATTCATGTCCATAAGATATGAATTAACCATCTCATTAAATTTTCTTTTGGCTCTAGTAGCTAGCTGCACCAACCAATATTTTCCATGCTTGCTTCTTAGAAAATACAAACTTTCTACCATCTTAGGATATATATAAATATGACTATCTCTTGAATCAATTAAAATAGCAATGGTTTGGTTGTTTATCATACCTTATACTTCAATCATATGTGACTGATACTCTGATTTCTTGTTGTCCAAGGCTGCATAGATCCTTGGTACATTTCTGCCCATGTCCTCCACTAATTTAGCTTGCTATACATTGTGAACGATCCTCATTTTTTCACCTCTATGAGGATAATCTCTGAACATATGATCCTCACAACCCCAACATTGAATAGGTGGTTGCCTTGGCCTTTGACCCCCTGTCTCAATTGTTTTGGGTTCTCTATAAATTGGATTCCCCTGAGGATTATTTCTGAAGAATGTTGGTTCAGTTCCCTTCTTCCTCTGATCCATCTTGAATTTTTTTTTATCTTCCCAAGATTTTTTGAAAGTTGGCCTTGATTTTTGTTGATCATATAGGCATTTAGTTCGCCTTATGGTATCCTCCAATGTATTGGGATGATCATACTATATTTTGTTACTGATGAATGATGAAAATCCCCTCAAATACCTTTGAATCTTAACGGTCTCATCCTTGATGAAAGAAGCATACTTCAACAGTTTTAAAAACCTTCTATCATATTCATCTATGGTCATACTACCAAGCTTGAGTTCAAAGAAATCTTTCATTTTCTTGTCATAGTATATCTTTGTACAGTATTTTGTCTCAAAATACTTCTTGAATTCCCTCCAATTAACACTTTTCTCTTTAATGTCTTGCACCTGCACAAGCTGATCCCACCACATGGATGTCTTTCCCTTGTGTTGATAGATGGAAATTCTACCTTCTGCATGAGAAGAATAATTATGCAATTGAAAGTACTTTATCATGGCCAACATCCATGTCTTTGTATCTTCATCCTTCTTGTTCTCACCACAAAATGTAGGAGGTTTGATTTTGTTCATTTCTCCTCGTAACTCATCCACCCCAAACCTCTTATGCTTCCTAATAGGGGATGGAATTGATTTTTTGTGTGCTCTCTTATTGGAATGCCTCGAGGAGTGATGGTGATGTCTGCTAAAACTTATTGCTCTTCTTTCCTCATCAGGATACCTGTGACTTCCTTATTTTCTTCAACCACTCTCCTTATCCAATTTATTTTCTATTTTTTCCAAGATCTGCATTAAATTTATGTTGAAGTCCTCATGTTTCTCCTTGGATCTCATAAGACTTTCATTATCATCTTTATGGATTTGGAAATCCTTCTACAATTTTTTAGTGGTATCTACCATATTCATCTTTTCATCCCTTCCTTCTCCATGTCCACTGGAGTTTGTTCCTTCAATTCCCAAATGGACATCCATCCCTCTAATCTCATCTTCCTGGATGTATTTCCCCTGTGCTTCTTCCATTCCTCTGGAATCTATTTTGATCCTGATCTGATCTAGTTTTTGTTAAATCTACAAAATGTCCAGCCAACAAAACTTTGTCAGGCTAACTGTTTCAACAATTTGATGAAAATATGAACCATTTTGGTTCAATAATATATCATAATTATTTCTTCTGATTTCTTGGAGCATTGAATTCCTAGATCAATTTTATGGGTGAATAATTATATTCTACTATTTGAGAACTTTCCAACACCTGCTTCCATGCTCAATTCCGAGTCTTGAGTGGAAATTTATGGTTATTTGAAAATTTCCCATTAACTTTTCTGCTAACACTTCAACTTGGCACAACTCTACTCTACAATTATGCACTTTTGCACCTAGTCCATTGGATTTTTCATAGGATATCAATTGGGTTTCTTCATATACATATTTTAGCAGTGTTTCCAAGTTTCACCTCTTTATGGGTTATGGGATGCTAATTACAGCCTTTTGAAGTTCTAGGCCAATTAGTGTTTTTGGTCTGGAATGCTACAGGTACCTTCTTTTCCATCTTAAAAATTTTTAACTTGCCCATAAATTTAATTCAGATCTGGGAATGTCTTCTAAGGTTCAATAGATTTACATTGACTGCTCCTGCGCCTAAATATGATTCCGGAGCATAAATTTATGGCTCTTTGAACTTAGTTGGGTCTTAAAATTTACCCACCAATGTTTGTGCAGTAACTTTCTCATAAAAGCTCCATTTGAAGAATGATTTACAACATTATAAATCTCTCTCCAGGCTCTTTTATTTGAGCTAGAGAGACATAGTGTACCTTTGTACACTCTGTTCTTGTGGTTTTTGAGTAGCTAAAAACATTGTTAAGGCCCTCAAAAATGCGTTGCAAAAAGATGATGTTCAAACAGTATAAAAGGTCACGGAAATTCATTGGTTTTCCACTGTTTTTCACCAAACAAACGACTTCTCGCACACAAATTTCAATCTGTACACCCATATTTAGCATGTGCAACAACAACATAAGCTAAATTGTGCTCCGCGCACCTATAACCACTGTGCATCACTTCTATGTCACGTCAATAACTGGTGCAAACTACTTTTTTGTCACGTTCCAATATCCACCACGCACCATTTTTGTTCTTGCACTATTACCTGTTCCGTGTAATTTTTGTATAGCACGCTGATATTTCTTGCAAATTTCAATCTGCACATTGCACCATGCCAAATTTTTGTATACCCCCACCACGCACCAATACTCTATCTGCACCATTAACTAAATTGTTGTGTGACAACATATGCCCGCATTGCACGCACACCAACAAAG
>JASDQU010738846.1:209144-221919 GCA_032191745.1 Picea mariana
TTGAAGTTCTAGGCCAATTAGTGTTTTTGGTCTGGAATGCTACAGGTACCTTCTTTTCCATCTTAAAAATTTTTAACTTGCCCATAAATTTAATTCAGATCTGGGAATGTCTTCTAAGGTTCAATAGATTTACATTGACTGCTCCTGCGCCTAAATATGATTCCGGAGCATAAATTTATGGCTCTTTGAACTTAGTTGGGTCTTAAAATTTACCCACCAATGTTTGTGCAGTAACTTTCTCATAAAAGCTCCATTTGAAGAATGATTTACAACATTATAAATCTCTCTCCAGGCTCTTTTATTTGAGCTAGAGAGACATAGTGTACCTTTGTACACTCTGTTCTTGTGGTTTTTGAGTAGCTAAAAACATTGTTAAGGCCCTCAAAAATGCGTTGCAAAAAGATGATGTTCAAACAGTATAAAAGGTCACGGAAATTCATTGGTTTTCCACTGTTTTTCACCAAACAAACGACTTCTCGCACACAAATTTCAATCTGTACACCCATATTTAGCATGTGCAACAACAACATAAGCTAAATTGTGCTCCGCGCACCTATAACCACTGTGCATCACTTCTATGTCACGTCAATAACTGGTGCAAACTACTTTTTTGTCACGTTCCAATATCCACCACGCACCATTTTTGTTCTTGCACTATTACCTGTTCCGTGTAATTTTTGTATAGCACGCTGATATTTCTTGCAAATTTCAATCTGCACATTGCACCATGCCAAATTTTTGTATACCCCCACCACGCACCAATACTCTATCTGCACCATTAACTAAATTGTTGTGTGACAACATATGCCCGCATTGCACGCACACCAACAAAGTTTCTCTGCCCTCTGCCAACATTGTTCACACCATGCACACCATTATTATATGTGTGCACACCGCGTGCACCTTATTATGCATATGCACACCACGCACTAGTATTACACACGCGTCACTCAATCCACACCCTACAATACTAAGTTTAGCGTGTGCACCAGCACACCAACATTTTTCCACGTGGCGCCAAACATTTGCACGCACACCCGCATGCCAACATTTTTCCGTGCGGCACCAAAATTTAGTGTGCGCACCCACACACCAACATTTTTTCATGTGGCGCCAAAATTTAGCGGGCGTACCAACACGCCAATATTTTTTGGGCAAAGCCAAATTTTGCATATCATAAGATTTTCATTGTGCATCATGAATTTTTAGTGCGCCCACCTGCACACATTCATTTTTATGCACATTGATTCCTTGTGAATTCCGCTGTAGAAATTTAGGGATTTTGCTTAACCTTTTCCCCAATTTTTACCATAGACATTCTGTAACTATGAAATTTTCTCAATTTCACCCCATTAAGACCAATTCAAACTCTACAAGAACAAATTGTTGTGGGTTGACCTTTCTGAAACAAATTTTTCGCAAACGCAATTCACGAATTGAGAATTTTAATTACTAAGCATGCTCCATCTATCATGGCTTCATTGTAACTTCAAAGACGACCAATTCCAAGTCTGAATTTGCTAGAACAAATATTAAATCAATAATATCTCACTGCATGGCCAAATTTCTTAATCTTCCCATGAATTTAACAACAAAAATTTGGTCTTTTTCCCAATTCCGCATAATTGTTGTTACTTTTTACCATGGATTCTCTGCAACTCGAAATTTGGCCACTTCGAAATTAATCCTCTCTGAAATGTCACTTCAACTCAACTTGCTTAGCCCATCAAGGCTCAGTGTTGAAAACTCAAGCTTTGATACCATATTGTAACATCCCCAGCCACCCATGTTGGGGCATGCTACTCTAGAATTTTCTTTTATTCTTTTCTCAACATATTGTAACATACCCAACGTCTGTTAAGAACCAAATATCAATATAGCATAGAAAAACCTCAGAATAAGTACTCAACACCTTGAAAAAGAGAGAAATTTAGATAATAAGACTCTTTTAGGGGGAAACCTCCTTATGCCATCATAAATGTACAATTCCAAGACGATTCCAAATGAAAATGCATCGTTGGTATATATAGGAGACTAGGAGGTATAATTACAACTAATGGAATAAAGCCGACATAAATAAAATAACATTAGTAATGTAATATGCCCCAATTAAGGGGTAATGAGACAATATTAGGGCTTAACATTCCCCTCCCACTGAGATAATTGTTGTCCACAATGCTTGAGTAACTCTGGATGCTTACGTATAAAAGACTCATCTTCCCAAGTGGAATATTTAGCCGGTAGTTTCCTCCATTTAATGAGATACTCTGAAATGGATCTATTCCTCAGCTAGTGAACTCTTGTGTCTGTGATGGATTCAAGCTCCAATATGATTTTTCCTTCCTCATCAAGTTCTGGCAATATAGTTTAAACTTGGATCTTGTCGCATATAACCTTCTTTAATCATGAAACATGGAAAACTGGGTGTACTTGTGAAGATGCAGACAACTCCAATTTGTATGCCATAGTACCAATCTTTTGCAACACCTTATAAGGGCCATAGTACTTTGGTAATAATTTATTATCCCTTTTGGCTTGCTTGAGGGACATTTGTTTGTATGGTTGCAATCTTAAAAACACCTATTCCTCTACTTCAAAACTTCTTTCACTACGATGTTGATCTGCTTGTTGTTTCATGCGATTCTGTGTCATTGTTAGGTTGTTCTTTAAGATTTGGAGAACTTGTTGTTGATGCTCGATGTGATCTTCCACTGCTTGAACCTTAGATTTTTATTTTAGAGAAGAAGTGATGGAAGGAGAGTGGTATCCATAGAGTGCCATAAATGGTGTCATTTTTGTTGCAGTATGAAAGTAAGTGTTATACCACCATTCTGCCAAGGTTAACCATTTGATCCATTGTATTTGTTTATCAGAGACAAAGAAAAAAAGGTATCCTTATAAAAATTTGTTCACTATATTGGTTTGTCCATCAGATTGAGGATGATAGGATGAGCTATGAGCCGATTGAGTACCCAAACAAGAAAATAATTATGTCCAAAAATGTCCAGTGAAGATGGGATCTCTGTCACTTACAATAATCTTTGGGCTGCCATGTAGCTTTTCAACTATCTCCATGAACGTGGTGGAAACTGTACTATCTTTGAAGGGATGAGAGAGTGCACAAAAGTCTATGTACTTGGACAGTCTATCAACAACCACCATGATGACACTCTTTCCTTCAGACTTCGGTAACCCTGCGATGAAATCCATGGAAACCTCCTCCCAGTGTTGAATTGGGATGGCTAATGGTTGTAAAAGACCTGGGGTATTAATTGTTTCCACCTTATTTTGTTGGAAAACTAAACATTCTTCCACAAACCTTTGAACATCAGTTTTAAGGCAATCCCAAAAAAAATCATTCTTGACTCTATGGTAGGTTTTCAAAAATCCAGAGTGACCTCCTACTGGAGAGGTGTGAAATTCCAGTAATACCTTTTGTTTGAGTTGGGAGTTCTTACATAAATATAAGAGATCTTTGTACCATAGTGAATCATGTTTCCATGTAAATGTATCTGATGCACTAGAATCCTGCTGCAACCTTTGAATGAGAGTCCACACTTTTTTGTCATTCTTCCATTCATCCCTTGCTTCTATTATCCTATTTGGTTGGATGATCGAAATAGCACAGATAAAGGCCTCAACACATTCATCATTTCTTGAGAGTGCATCTGCCACAACATTTTGCTTCCCATTTTTATAGACAATTTCAAAATCATCACCCAATATCTTGGTTACCCATTTTTGTTGTTCGTATGAAGATAGTCTTTGTTCCAAGAATTATTTAAGACTGTCATGAAATGTTTTGACCTTGAAGTGCCTACCTATTAGTTAAGGACGCCATTTCTTCAATGCATATAGTATTTCCATCATTTCCTTCTCATAAATGGGTTTGTGTAAGTCCTTTCCCTTGAGTGGTGACTTTCAAAAGCCAGGGGCCTTCCTTCTTGCATTAGGACAACACCAATTCCATTTCCTTAGGCATCACATTCCACAATAAAGGTTTTTGTGAAGTCTAGAGTGGTCAAGACAGGAGCTTTGCACATCACCTATTTAAGTTGTTCAAAATATTTAGTTGCCTCTAGAGTCGATGAAAATGCATCCTTCTTAGTTAGTGTCGTTAAAGTTGTTTCTATTCTTCCATAGTGTCAAACAAACTTGCGGTAGTAGCCTGTCAAACCCAAAAATCCTCTAAGATTCTTCAATGTTTTGGGAATTGGCCAATCCATCATGGCCTTAATCTTGTTAGGGTCTACCTTAACACCTTCATGAGGTAAAATATGACACAAATACTCTACCTCCTTCACTCCAAAGAAACATTTGGATAGTTTGGCATATAGTTGTTGCTCCTTTAGTAGTTGTAGCACCTTGTCAACATGTCACACATGATCCTCCCAAAACTTGCTATAGATTAGTATATCATCAAAAAATACTAACACAAATTTTCGAAGGAAGGGATTGAAAATGGAATTCATCAACCCTTGGAATGTGGAAGGTGCATTTGTAAGGCCAAAAGGCATGACCAAAAATTCATAATGGCCTTCATGAGTTCGAAATGCTATTTTTTGGATATCTTCTTCCTTCATTCTAATCTGATGATACCCTGAACAAAGATCCAATTTTGTGAAATATATTGCTCCATGTAGTTTATCTAACAATTCATCAATCAAGGGAATAGGAAACTTATCTTTAATAGTGATTTTGTTGAGCTCTCTATAATATGGACACATACGCCATGAGCTATCTTTCTTGAATACCATTACCACTGGTGCAGAGTAAGAACTTTGGTTAGGTCTAATAATGCTAGCCTCTAACTTTTCTTCAACCATGTGCTCAATTTAACTCTTCTGGGAATAAGGGTATTTGTATGGCCTGATGTTAGGAGGAACACTCCCAGGAATTTGGTAAATTTCATGATCATGATTTCGAGTGGGTGGAAGATCTTTGGGAATATATTCAAATACTTTGGAATGATTATCAATGATCCCTTGGAGATCTTGAGGAATAGATGGCTTAGATGTTTGAACATATAGTGAGCATAGTTGTGCAATAACGCCTTGATGCCCCTTTTTCAATAATTTTGTCATGCCATTAGAGCTTATCACCTTACTGGGTTTCTTTGTGATACCTCTTAACTCAATTTCTTTTCCTTCCAATGAAAATTTCATGAAAATTTCTTGAAAATTGAAAGCCAATGTTCCTAATGATTGTAACCATTGGATTCCTAGTACAACATCAGCACCACCCATGGGTATAGAAATCATTGGACTATTCATTACATATTCCCCAATAGTAATATTGATCTTATTTCATTTTCCTGAGCAATTGATAGTTCCTCCATCTGCAATCATTACTTGAAACTCTGGCACTGGATATACAAATCAATTGAGAGCTTTGGCTAATTTATAGTGAAAGAAATTATGAGTATTGTCGTAATCAATTAGGACTATTACCTTTTTCTTTTTGGTGTATCCTTTGATATTCAGGGTTTGAGGAGTGCTAATTCCATCCAATGCATTACACGACATCGTGGGAGTCAACTCTTTAGATGAAATTGCTTCTACATTTTCATCTTGAGATGGTTCTTATTCTTGTTCTTCTTCCTCTTCACAATCTATGTATGATAATTTCTTCTCACCACACTTATGTCCCTTACTGTACTTGCTGTCACAATTAAAGCATAAACCTTTTTCTTTTCTTTCCTCCAATTGTTGAGGTGTCAACCTTGTAGGTTGAGGTGTTTTAGAAGAAGGAGCATTATTCTCTCTATAGATGTTGGGATTGCTCCTTCTAGTAGCCATAGTCATATTTTTACTTTCAACATTTCTTGCCACCTTAAATGCATTCTCCAATGATTTGGGTTACCAAAGGCGAACCTCATGTTGAATGTTATCTTTTAAAGTTCCTATGAACACATCAATTAGGTGCTCATCTAGAATATCTGTTACCTTTATATTCAATATTTGGAAGTTCTCAATGTGCTCTGTAACTGAACCCTTTTGCTTGAGATTTATCAATTGGTGAAAAAAGGTATTGCTCCTTGTATCCTCATAGTGTGCTATCATTTATTCCGTGAAAATTGTCCAAGTGACGAGTGATTTGTGAGAACAAAGACATCGATACCATACAAATTGATTGGGTTCTAAATATAAAGAAGAAATTCGTGCCTTTTGTGTATGTGGCACATTATGTAGATCAAATAATTGCTCCATCTGAAGTATCCATGTGATTGGGTCCTTGCCATCAAACTTCCTCATATCAATCTTAGGAACGTGGTTGGTCTTCAACCCAAAGTTGGAATATATCCATTCTTGATTTACCTTCCTTGTTTCCTCATCACTAATTTCATGGGATACAATTTCACTTCCAGGTGTCCTCTCTATTAAGAATTTTTTCAATCCTTCCATGATCTCCCCTTTTAAACCCTCCATCATCTCTTGTAGTTCATATTTTGTTACTATCTTATTTTGTAAATCATTTATGTCCCTACGCATTTCTTCACCTTCATCAAGAGTCCATGTAGGATTATTTGGAGGCTTATTTGGTGTAGAAGTTCCCTTTTTGGGTGGCATGTTGGCCAAGTATCACTTTTGAACCTTGATTTTGAGGTGGTTCTTCTAGACAATATTTCTTCTGTTGTATCTCTAAAGTTTCGGCTCTTCTGGGTATGAAACTTTTTTTTTTGTAGTTATCCAATATTTCTTCTCTGCCATGCCACAGGTCTGATCAAAATTGGATGTGCCAAGTGGAATTTATGGTAAATTCCCCACAACTTGTTTATTTTTGGCCTTTCCAGGAAATGTCACTTGTATAGCATGACCCACACAAAATAATTGATATAAAATTATGAAACTCATACCAGAAATACTATAGACTGTCCACTATCCAGTGCAACCATTCACACTCAATTTGGATACTCTAGGAATAATTTATGATTGTTTTACCTGAAACACCTTCTGGAGACTAGTCAATAGGACTAGTCAGATACCCTATCTTCCATAGGGTTTATCTACAAATATAAGACGAACCAAAATCTGAACGTTTTACCACAAATACCTTACTAATTTTTGTGAATATCCTCTGAAGTTCAAGGTTTGAAATGTTACATAAAACATTTTATAGCGAAAATTACGCAATGACTCAGTTCAAGATGATTCTAGAACCCTATATTGCACAGGTTGTACCTCTGAAATTATAAGGCCTCAGGAGATTAAATTTTAACCCAACGTACCTTGATCCATATACTAAATATCCTCCAATTTGTTCCTTCTAAAACATTGTAGAAAAAACGTTATAGCGAAATTTCCAAGGTCTCTGATATGTAGCAGAAAAACCCGAAGACCTTGAGCTCTCATACCATATGTTAAGAACCAAATATCAATATAGCATAGAAAAACCTTAGAATCAGTACTCAATTCCTTTAAAAGGAGATAAATTCATATAATAAGCCTCTTCGAGGGGGCAACCTTCTTATGCCCACATAAATGTACAATTCCAAGACGATTCCAAATGAAAATGTCTCCTTGGTATATATAGGAGACTAGGAGGTATAATTAAAAATAATGGAATAAAGATGACATAATTAAAATAAAATTACTACTGTAATATGCCCCAATTAAGGGGTAATGAGCCAATATTAGGGATTAACAACATCCAACTGAGTTATGCCACATAAATTTTCCGAACTGCATGCAATTAAAACTTATACACACAAAACTGTTGCAGAACTTTATATATAAAACGTAAACAGACAAATACGTTCTATAAATGCACGGTTTCATACTGAAATAATAGTAAAAATATACATACAGCATATACAAGAAATACCAATAAATATAAAGACAGTTATAACCACACATAGGATAAACCCATAAAACAAACACGTAACTAATAATGTAGCATGTAAATTTATCACAGTATTGATACGTATCTTGGTAATAATATCACCAACCATGTACAAACCTTCCACGAACCTCCCAGCCTTAAACCACACTGCTCATCACTCTCAGTAGTGAGTTACCCCCAAGTTGGGACTAAACTCCACATAGGTGAAGGGATTCCTAACCAGGCTAATGGTTCATAGACAACAGAAAAGACTCTTTCATAGGTCCCTACTCAAAATAACAACCTACAGTCCCTCATTCCCCACATGCCTATCCCACCCCAGGAAGTGTGCCCCTTCTCTTCTCAACAGTCCTTCAGCTGCCCCACTTCCTTTCTGGGCTTCAACAATAGGCCTGATAGGAAGTCTTAGAGCCTGTAGTTGTAGTTTAGCACCTTCAAGAAATCAATTCCCATCAATTCTCTCACCCAGAGAGAATTTCTCACGTGCCTGGAAACCCTCCTCTTCAATATCCCACGAGCCTGGAAACCTGCTTCTTCAGTCCCACTCCCAAGATAATCAACTACACAAACAAGTATGGTTTTGGATACAAGTTCAGGTGCAATGACAGGAAGGTACGAAGGATATCTCAATGAGTGTGTGAAATATGATGGATGATTGAATGGATGATTGAATGATGGAAGGAAGGGGAAAATAAACTAATTCCAAACTATAAGTATGAATGTTCCCAAGTTGACACTTCTCATGTTGGGACCTACTTTGTCCCACTTGTCCCCATATTTAGAACTTAAGATAAAATAAGTATCCATACTTTATACTTAATAAATATTAATATAATATTCCTTTTTTGTTTAAGCTCCCTAGCTTATCCCTTTTCCTTAACATTCATCCCCTCCTTTCGCTAACTAGTGGAGTTTAGTCCCCAATACTCTTTTATCATGGTCGGTCTGAGCGCAACGATGTATTTTATATTAATGATGAGACATATACAAAAATAGGCGCACTGTCCTTTAGAATCTAGGCTCTCTGGCCTAATGCAAACATAAGCCTCCTAGCTTATAATAATTGACTCACCAGCCTATAAAACACAACATATACACAAAGGCTCCCTGACCTCAAAATCGTGCGCACTTAAGTTGTTGCGCGTGGTATCCTAGAATGTGCACACTTCATCATTTTACTATGCAGTACATGCACACACTATGCCATGAAAGGTGCATACAAAATGATATCAAACAACTCACCAGCTTAGTACATTTACATTTGGGTTCGACCTAGAATCAGAAATTTCTAGAATTTCACAGTGTTCGTTGTAAAAAATTTAATCGCAAGCTAGGAATTTAGAAGTTGTTAGAGTCACGGCATGTTTAATTAATAATATTAAAAAAAAAATCAGGGTTGCCGCAAAATTTGATTCTCCTTTCCTGAAGTACATTCATTTTGATAGTTGTAATATTTAATTTCATGCCATAATGTATTTGGTAGTGTCTTCGTAAAATTTAATGAATTCAAATTAAGGGTTTTGCAGATTATCGATGTGGTTTTGCATGGTTTTTAATGAATTCAAGTACCAGTTGTAGCAAAAATGCTTCTACTCCAAAAATAGTCAGCAAGGGTATTATCCCATGGAATCACATTGCAACTTTTGGGTTTCTCTTAGATTTATCAAGATGAATTTGAATGGAGTTGGGAGTAGTACTTCCCATCTTAACTATGGATAGTAAATTCTAGATATCACGCTTAGAGGAAAGACGTTGAAATCTATGTGCACAGGGAAACTGTGTGGCCTACTTATGTTGTTAACAGAGGAGAACGACAAAAATGAGGTCGGGAAAGAAGGATTTGGAATCTTACACCATCAAGGACTAACAAGATTGTAAACGTAGGATATTCTGTTTTCATGTGAAAATATGATGTTGATAGGACTCCTTATTTTGCAAGAGTGGAAAAAAATAGAGGTTGATAATCGAAACAATGCCAAGTCCATGTTTGTTGGTATTATCGCCTAGAAGAATCAATTGGTGGAAGGAGACAATTTCATGAAGCAAAGTAGTTTTTCCTTTCCGATCACTACAATATTCAAAGTACCCATACTATAGAAGGAAAGTGCACAGTTCACACAATTAAAAATTACACAAAAACTTGACAACATTGGTTCCAAGGATTACTTATGTCGCTTTGAATATAAGGCAGTTTCAGGTGATTTCACTCCAGACAGGGTGGAATTTCATTTTAATTGTGAGATTCCATATAATCCAGATGATCTTAGAGTACAATGTGAAAGGTGGAAAAGATAGTTATTGGAATATGTGGATATTCTAGAACATAATGTATTTTTCTTAATAATATATGTAGTAAATAGATTGGTATTTTAAGGATATCTTGATATTGTCATCTATTAAAGAATTAAAATGGAATAACTATTAAAATAACAATGTGGGTATGGTATTAGAAAATTTGAGAGAAGTGTTTTTAATACATCTAATTCTTGATACGGTGTAAAATTTAAATAGATAAAATTTTGTTCTAATCTAGATTATCATTGTGGTTCATTATGTCATTTTAGTAAGGAAAATAAAATTCCTTATGCCTAGTACCTTATCACTTTGCTAGGAAAAGTCCTTAGATTCTAGTAGAATACTTTAAATTAATTCTTGATATATTGAATATGTATTTACTGATCTAAAAAGTATAAGTTTCACCTTGAAGTTATATGAGTAACTTTAATAGTATAAAAAGAGGGATTCACAGTATATCTTATAATTTCTTTTTTCATTATTTACAATTATCTTGCGCTGGACCATATCACGATGTATTATGGTAATAGCGTTGAGTTGTAATGGAATGAAACTAAGCATTGAGTAATTCTTATGATGTGAATTATTATTGATGAATTGTCAAATTTTGTGCTAGCATAATGGGTTTTTGAACGAATTTGATTGTGTTATGATTTTACATCTTACTATTAATAGTAAGTCACGTGTCTTGGTTAGAAGAGGATATGGGAATGGATACCTCCATGTTCCTCAGAAAATTCACCAGTCCTGAGACCTTTAATGGTCAACTTCAATTGGATGAATCTTAGACTTGAGCGTTGATTATGTGTCTTGGAGGTCCTAACCTTGTAGGGTAGGTTGGGAAGGTAGAAATCTTTGTTATCTTTATGTGTTGAAACAAATCTATTATTTATAGTGATGTTGAATTTGATTGTTGTCATATTATGATGTAGATGAGAATAGAATGTGTATTTTTGAAGTATTTTAATGTTTCCTATCACTTATTGTAACTGATGTTTAAAAAAAAAAATTACCACTAATGTACTCACCTATATTTATGTCTTACCTGAGGAACCGTTACACTTTATTAATTTCCATCACAATTTCTTCTAAAAAATTATTTTCTACAATAATTTCCTTTGCCTCATTTATGCTTTCCTATGTCTGCATTTCTCTCAACAATTCATTATTAATCTCATCCTCATACTCATTTGGTTTAGTGCATACCAAAGAAAATCAAATTGAAAAATTAGAAATTTCGTCCACCGGGCATTGAGAGTCCTCCACATCCTAAGTTGATTGTGATTCTGGTTCAATTTAACCAGCTATTGGACAATGAAAATTTTAAAATGATCTTTTTGAAAGGTTTTAAGGTAAATCTGGCCATCTAGCATTTTCTATCATCGATATCTTCGATGATCAATTATTAGATAAAATTACATGTCTCAAGTAACTCTCTGGTCATCATTTACATTTACATGATATAAAACCCCAAAATTTGATCTAATGGTCTGGGAAGTCGCGGATCGATTCACCATTCATCACTCCACATGGTAAATCTGTTGGATCTCGTTACCATTGTCGAAATTCACCTTCATAATTGAATCTTCATATTTTTCTGTCAATGCCAAAACCTATGAAATTCGTAGGAACTTTGTTCTTCCAACGATATTATCTCGTCTGGCCTTCCTATTACATGATCACACTTCACACACAGTCTGAATTAACTAGGGATCATTTTTCTTACATAGTCACCTCATCCTCACATTTGATTTCATTCATAGATTTAAAAATCTCATTTATAGAATATAAATGCATTAATATAGAGAGATTAAACACATAGTATCAAAGGCACTAATACACTAATTTCATTAATTTGATCTATGTACATGGATTATTGGGAACATCCATCTACCTCCTATTTATCTATTGTCCTAATTACATGCATTTGGGTTCTTATCTGGCCCTTTCCACCCCTATCTTATGCCCACATGCTTACATATAAATAAGGAAGCAATACTTACAACTCATAAAACAAATCCCTAAACTGATTACTAAAATAGAAACTTGATTATATCTCGAATTCATTTATTAAATCTACTAGATAATTACAATGTCAACATTCTAGTTGATACTTGAGGATCATGTCCTATTTCAATACTTAGACCTTTTAGAGGATTGATTTACAAGGTGATTTTCCTAGGGTGAAATGATCCTACATCACATACCTCCTCTTTGGAATTTTTTCATGAATTTCTTCTCCCATATCACTTGTAATTTCTTTCTCTCCTTGTAACATCCCGCTCTGGCGCACTGAGACCACTTATTCTTTGAGGACACTTGCTCGCAAGTGATCTGGACCCTTTTTGATGTTGGACCTTATATATTTGATTATGATGTGATTGACAGATGATATGATGCGTTACTATTCATGTATACGGGTGCTATTGACTCAGTTGATTGAGTGTGCAGGTTTGTGATCTGGAGGATGCGGAGGCATCGGTAGACCCCCTTGGACTCCGGACTGAGTCAGGGAGTGTGCTTTTGGGTTGATTTGTTTATTATGATGTTGATTTGATGTGATGATTTGATGACGACATTCTGACATGATTATTGGTGATGCAGGCTGACGATAGCTTGCCGACTTGACTCACATATG